>JARKIE010000349.1:0-93572 GCA_029378255.1 Mycena rosella | reverse complement strand
TTGCTCAGGAGCAACCCCCAAAATAATATTCAGTCTACACCGCCAGAATTCCTCGACGTGGTAACAGCGTGGCCACGACATCAGGCTGACACTCTTTACCGAGCTGGTTGCCATGTGAAACTCATCAGATATCTATGTTTGGTCTGGAATGGACCCATCGTGTCTCCATTAGTAGCGGGTCCCGCACATAGTGATGTCTGTGATCCAGGGTGTCGATTATCTGTGATCGACACTTTGGAGGGTTCATGTAGGTACCTCAAACTCGTCTGAATGATTAACAGGACAATGAATTATTATTTAAGACAATATAAGTAACATGTACAGCAGTATTGAGTGAGCGCAGTCGAACGAGTCGTCGTCCGAACACGCGTCCTCGTGGGCTGCGGCCGTAAGCCTCGAAGCGTGTTGGTGCCTCGTCGAGCACGCAGAATGCTTGCGGGGTGACCTGATACAAGGGGTCCAAGGGATTGTGGCTTGAGGCTGCGGGATTGAGTGGTTTGAAGTTTGAGGTGGAGGCAAAGGCTTGATGCGGGAGGCTTGAGGGGGGCTTGTTGGGCTTGGTTGGGTTCTTATAAGGACTTGAATATTCTTGGGACAGCTCACGGTGTGGGTAGTGCGGCGCCAGCGGAACAAGGATGTGATGAGAAAGGAGAAGATGTGGGGGGACGAAGGAAGACGTGGCATCAAAACGAACCGCTTTACGCGCTCACGTGGTTTTGATCTGTCAAGCGTGGATTTTGATGTGGGACTTGGGATAATCCGCAGCCGTTGCAGTTACGATTTGCGAACTGGCGGCTTTCTTCTTTCTTCATCTCCTCTTCCGGGTGGACACAATTAGCATAGTTTCCAAGGTTCTTTTCTTCTTTTTTTCTTCTGAAATCTGAATTGCAGACCAGCACTCGTGAGCGAGGCACTGGCAGTCCCAAGCAGTCTGGCATCAAAGCCTTAACCTCAAACTGAATGTTTAAAGCCCCCACTAAACCTAAGATGTCTTAAGACCAAGATAACCGAATACAAAGGATGTGAAAGACAATTGTGTAGTTTTACTTATGTAATTGCGTATGACACCCGGGCCGCCCCACACCTGTGAAGATGAAGAAAAGCCAGCTCCCAGCTGGTTGTCCATGTTATTGCCAGCTGTGCATACCGCCTGGATCATTCAGCTGCATTCCAGCCCCATTGGGGCTGGAAACAGCTGATGTGATTAACCGTTCTTTAAGCAGATGCTCGTTCGGCTGTGCTCTTTCCCCATTTATTCTTCGCCCTTTGCTCAATTTCAGCCCCGCCTCTGTCTCTAACTCCATTAGACTCCAAAGCTTCTCACTGTGAATTCGGGCTGTGCCGCAAATTCCCTGACTTCCGTTCCCCCTATGGCCGACGCCACCAGGTTCCATGCTAAATCGAACTGCGCACTACAAAATTAACCGTTCTTTAACGAGATGGACCTCGATTCTTTGCAAATGTTTGCCTTTTGCCCCATATATCCCTTCCGCGTTCCTTCCCCTCTGCTCTCGCTCTCTCCAAGTCCCCATTAATGTACGTCAAATGACCTGTGCAAACTGTGCTCAAACTGCGCTTCAATATACGCAGCCTTACGCAGCGTGCCCGGAACTTGCGGTTCATCCTGTGCCACAGTGTATTCACACCGTCCCCGCAATTTCCGTCACTTCTTGACCTCTCAACTCTGGGAAGTCATGCACCCTTTGGGACATTCAAGGTAAACAGACAGGTTCTATGGCTCAACAGCTATTCTTTCTATTTCTGGAAACACAATTTTCTCACCGTGGCGCAGGGCAACGCATATCTCAAGCTCCGGCCACGTCACTCCCTCACCAGGTATAAAGAGCCACATTTACGTCCCAAAAATCACCACCTCCCCTCTCCAACTGATTTGTTCCGATCGACATTGTTTTACTGTTTGGCCTGTCCTTCTGCCATCAACTCTCAAGTATATACGGCAAATGATCAACGCAACTCTTCCGCGCTGTCAAGTGGCTGTTCTTCCATCCTCGGGTCTCCACTGGGCGCTGGTCCGCCATCCTATCAGTTGTTCTGAGCCTGCTCGAATGCTTTCTTCAATCCAATTTCTTGGCCTCCGGCTGTCACTTACACTGGGGACAATAAGCGATATACGGACCCCGTATATCCTCAGTATATCCTCAGTATTTTACAAAAATCCCCAGAATATACACCCTATATACAGGGTCCGTATATGCTCAGTATTTTACATAAATCGCAAGCAAATACCCAGAATATCCTGAGTCTGGATATGCTCAGTATATTGGCTAATATCCCAAGTATATCCTTACAAAATCCTGAGTCCATATATGGTAGCAATCAGACCTCAGTATTTTGCAAGTATATTGCAACCAAACAATCTAAAAAAGGGAAAAAAACACTGTCCCATGAAGGAAATAGCTAAAAAAAGATTGATCTGATTGTCACACCAATCAGACATAAGGAGAAGTTATATTATCAACTTCCCTTTCTTTCATCTCACCTTGTGTTCATTCAAAATGGAAAGACTTTATGCCGTTCTTGGTGGGGACAACCCTGCAGTTGTCCAGATCCCGTGAGTTCCATTTGCACCGTTGGAGCCTGTTTAGTCAATCTGAGATCTCTTAGACCATTTCTAAGCCAAAGCCGGACTGCTCCAGTTATGCCCATTATTATCAAGTGCACCAGTGAGGAAGAAGGAAAACATATGCTGAATCTACAGCAAGTGTTTGAGGGACTGAATCATCACGAGGTGGACTCAAAACCAGAAATATTTGCCAAGGCAATCATGGATTCAACTGTAATAAACGAGCTCCTCACAATGAAGGGCCCATTCTATGCTGTCTATCGTGGCAAAACACAAAGGGCTATCTATGTTCACAATTAGTAAGCATGTAATTCCATCTCAGAATAGTTTTTCCTCAGTTAAGCAATTGTTCCTATCTTTTTTTAGATTGTTTGGTCGCAATATACTTGCAAAATACTGAGGTCTGATGGCTACCATATATAGACTCAGGATTTTGTAAGGATATGCTTAGGATATTAGCTAATATACTGAGTATATCCGGACCCAGGATATTCTGGGTATTTACTTGGGATTTATGCAAAATACTGAGCATATACAGACCCTGTATATTGGGGGTATATTCTGGGGATTTTTGTAAAATACTGAGGATATACTGAGGATATGCAGGGTCTGTATATTGCTTATTGTCCCCAGTGTTATGCCAGGTAATCGCCGCTGCATTAAACCGGCTGATCACAGCCATCCAACCGTCTGGCCTGTCTGCGGATGTTCTTATTCGCCCTAGATACTTTGTACGCCCATTGAATATACTGATATACTGGTGCTTCTGCATTGTGATTTGAATGTGATTATGGCATAGATCCTAATTGAACATCGCTAATCACCAATTGCACGTTGAAAACACAAGTCCGTGTAAATTTCCCACTCTGCCCTTCAATCTCCATACTCTCCGGGCGTGCAGCTCGGATCTAGCTAATGTATTTGATGCAGTAGAAGAGATCCAGACCCAGATCTGACTTGAACATGAGGATCAACGGGTCAAACCACGTTGTCCGGTCCACAAATTCGTGATCGGGGCTGGCATGGAATTCAAATCCGGAGCGAAGCGAGGATCTATCTTGTGTCTAGTATCTAGCTGATCGTTTCATCTGGCCTGACGGCACTTTGGCGGTGTATCGAGCGGAGGCACAGCAAACCTATTTCGAGGTACATGGTACCTCGCTCACATTCCTTTCTCTGTGCGAAGCGAACGTTTCAGGGCCTTGTTGCCAGATCGACGCAGCACGCGCGCAACCAACGCGCAAGCCTGAGGGCCGGTCTGACCCGTGTTTTTTGATCGGGATCAGCGCTCATCATTATTGCTACATGGTCGTCTTCTCTTGCCCTCGGATTATCCCACAGTCACTTTCGTTGGATGTTGATGGCTTGCTTGACCGCATTCACCCAGATTCACCAAGATTCACTACATTCCCTAATACTTGTACGACCTGCTGACTACAACGCGGCTTCCCGTTGCGTTCACCGCGGTCTTCCACTGGTTGCCTGGCACGCCCAGTGATATAATGTTCTCTGTTGCGGTGGGTCCGCAGAACTCTTCGGCTAATTTAGGAATGCCTCTCCCGTCATGGAATTCTCACGGTTGCTCTGAAGCAGCCTGTCTGTACCTGGATTCCAGAAAATCCCATGATCCAACGATGCTATTTTTTTTGCATTGACCCTTCCCCGGCAGAACACGAGGGACCGAAATCCTTTATTAAGTGGCTCTGTGCGCGTTATTTGCAGCATCCGCTAGCAACAGGCTACGCAGCGTTATACCTGCGCATTAATGTGGAAATCACGGATGCGAGAGGCAAGAGACAAATCGGACCCTTCACTCGCTCCAATGAGAAGGGCATTCAACAGAGATGGGCTCACAGACGTTCCACGAGATAGATTTAGAGGAAAGACCTGCCTGTCATCGAATAGCGATCATGCTGTTGCTACATTGCGCTAACACCACTTGCGTTACTTCAGGTAATAACATGCACCCGCCTAGGTGAGGCCACCGCTCAAGAATAACAGTCTCGCCTCGCAGTGACCCACACACCTTCCGAAGTGCGGATCACCGTGCACCTCGCTAATATCGGCAGGTTGGATTTCACACGAAAGAGCGGATAAGATATGGTTCGGGTCCCGGGCCCTTGAAATTGCACAAAGGGAAGAGAGGGGAAATTTGCGGTGACTTCTGACAGGGAAAGACCTATGTATGGCTAAAGGGAAGACCATCTAGCTAAAAAAAATAGAGGGACAAAATGTATGCCTCCTAGCCGGATTGAACGACTGACCTCTATCTTAAGGCGGCGAGTCGGGGTTATTTTTGCGCCAGACTGTAAGCGATCAAAGTGAATAGAGGGAGCGATACGAGTCGGGGTTATTTTTGCGCCAGACTGTTCGAAGCGATCAAAGTGGACGCATCTGCTTCAACACGAGTTTTCTCAACTGTGTTTGAGCGGGGGGGCAAGTGAAGCGGCACTATCTTAAGCGAGTCGGCGAAAATGGAAAATAACCCCTGACGAGTGAATTTTGCTGTGCCGCCCGAGCATAGGCGAGGGGGACTGGACTGTTTCTGAGCGAAGCGATCAACTTCAACACGAGTTTTCTCAACTGTGTTTGAGCGGGGCCAAGTGTATGTTTCCTAAGCGGCAAGTCCATTTCCGAGTGGAGGCGACGGGAGGGGGCCAACTGGGCCAGGAGTGGGCAGCTGGGCCAGGAGGTGGGCAACTGGGCCAGGAGGTGGGCAATTCTGAGCGAAGCGATCAAAGTGAATGGAGGGAGCAAGCGGCACGTCCATTGAGCGAGTCGGCAAAAATAGGGCTATTTTTGCGCCAGACTCTTTCTGAGCCAAGGGACGCATCTGTTTTTGAGCGGAGAGTGTATGTTCCTAAGTGGGAGATCCATTTCAGTGTACAGGCAACGGTCGCCTCCTTAGCTCAGTTGGTAGAGCGCGGCACTCGTACGTGCACCATGCCGAGGGCACTCGTTCGAACCGGGTAGTAGGCTACAATAATTGCTTTTTTCATTTCCTTCAATTTGCAGCTCGACAGGAATCACTACTGTACTATTACGACCAAAGGTTCACACCATGTCACCCATCACCTAACAAGTTCGTTTTTCTGAAGGTTCATTCTGACAAATCAGCCATCAAATCTCCATATAAGGTAGTCCGGCGGATGCCGGAAGGAGTTTTTTTGCCATTTTCTTGCCTATTGCGGCCTCAAATCCTCAATGTCACCGTCACCGGAACCAAATTCATTCAATTCACAACCCTCCGTCACCCGTCACTTGAACCTTCGGTCGTAATAGTACAGTATAGTCGCAATTCTTGAGACCCAACCACTTTGAACCAGCCCCATCTGTCAGATGTCAAAGGTGGCCACTGCATGGGGACGCAGTGCTTGTGCTGGTTCTTGGCAGTCCTGCCCCCAGGTATGGACCTCGGACGCAACTCTGTGGGAATTATTCATGTTCTTTTTTGGCTTGCAAGTTGTGATGCGGCCTGGGCGCAATGCGAGAATGTTTTACACACATGAACGCTCCCCGATACGTATCCTTGATCCACGACCCATCCTCGACTCATTCCTACTCCCGTTACTCTGCTCCAGACAAGTACCGGCTGCTGTGCGGCGTGAGCCTTCATTTAAACTACCACCTCCCTCTTTCATTTTCCTTGATTTTACTATATGGCATGACTTGGAGGCAGAGTTATCTGGCCAGATAACCCGGGCTAACCCTAACATTTTCGCAGACTACCCCGCCTATTCCTACTAGAACCTCTTGTTCATATGCTCTCATTTTTGCCGATCACCCCAAGAAACGTCGCCGATTTAGCTCAGGAAAACACAAGGCCACGCTGTGGTTTTATTCCATTCGTTCATTCCATCCGCCGCCGCTCCATGCGCCAGCATTTTTTTTCTCGATCAACTCGGAGAGAATTTGCCGATCAGCCCAGGAAAACAACTGTCAACAAAGCCGAGGAAAACAAACGAGCAATGGAAAACAAAGGTCAATACGCTCAGGAAAACAAACGAGCAACGGAAAACAAAGGTCAACACGCGCCACTTTCCAGGGCATTCGTCCGCAACATTCGTCCGCTCGACATCGTCTGTCCTCTCTGTCGCCCGCGCTCGACTACGTACGTGGGAACTCCCTTGCAAAAAATGCCCTCGCAAACACCATCTTTCGCCCCTCCATGTCGCAAGACAGTGACACCTTTGACCTCGCCGCCCTGGAGGAGTATGTGAAAAAACCGAGCCTTCGAGTGTCTACTGCCGCCATCAAGGACGTCGCACAGTCCGGAAGACAGGCAGACATCAAGTTTAAAAGGGGTGCGTCGTCGTCGACCCTCTGGATCATCCCGCCGTGCTCACTGCAGTCTTTCAGACCTCATGACCCTCTTGCTCACCGCCACTGTCGAGCATTACGCTTGGCTAGCCCGTGGCCTCGCCATGGTAAAAGCCGCACAAGACGACGTCGAGCACCGGGAGGAGGAGGCGTTGGACGATTTATACAAGGGGATGAGAGATAACCGTACGCACACTCCCTTCCATCTCTTTTTCCAACCCTGGGTGACCATTTAATAGAGGAGCTATACCATCGCATCGCAGAATTTACGGAGAAACTAAAACACGTGGTGCAGAAGCTCCAAGCGTGACCATGGTGTTCCATATCCATCCCACTTTATGAAGCATATAAGACCCCTAGTCCTTGCCGCCCGCCGGCAGCTCTCTTTTTGCCCAGCTTCGGCGTCAAGGTAGTCTACAAATACTTGTACAACCTTTTCGTGCTGCACTCCCCCTGCCTCTTGTAATTTTGGCGTCTTCAATTGGATCGTCTCGTTTTCATCTCCTGCCTATCCTGCCCATTGGCCACACTAGACGACCGTCTTTGTATGCCGCGGCGCGTTCCGCATATTGCTTGGTGCTATGAGAACAAAATTCGGAAACGGCGTGCTTGCGGCGGCGGTTTTACTGCTGTACATGAGAATACGAGTGATGCGTTCTACCACTGAACTAAAGAGGCACTATAAATAAGGCCTGGTTTAGCATGAGTACGAATGCGAAATGATGCGCGGTGGGACGAGGGATAACTGTGCGTTTGTGCGGTGCGGAACTTCATGACCATGAAGTTCTAAGGACCGGCACGGATAGGGCTTCCCACGGATGACACCGTATCCGATCCGTCACCGTACGGATGCCGATCCGCGGATACAACTTTCCCACGGATGAGGTACGGATGGCCTCCGCCGGTTCACGCTTCCTACTGGTTCCCGTGCATTGAAACAGCTTTTCATCTGATAATATGTACGAAAAAAATGCTTGGATGTCTACATCATCCAAATAGCTCCTGTGGATCACTAGAGAGCATTTCACCTGATTTCACACCAATTTGGGTGAGGAATATGTGTTTAAATGGAATTGACAACTTGAGAAAATTCTAGGGAACAGAAAAGGGTCAATTCATCGCACTTGAACGCTTCGTACGGATTAAGGCTCCAACCATTTCCGTTTGCAAACGTTTGTAAACGGAAATAACCGTTTTTATTTCCGTTTCGTTTGTGGACCTTTGAAAATAAATTTAAAACAGTTTTCAAACGGTTAAACGGTTTTGACTGGATCACCGACCTCTCCAAGACCTGGAGTATTTTTCTGGGCATTTGACGAGGTCCTAAGCCTGGGTTGAAGTCTGCACAGGGTCAATTAACATTCTATTTAGCATGTTGCACTGGGTTGGGCTGGATTCACCCATATCGGCAATTTCCGAATGTGCTCGGCCATCCCGGCGACGTCACTGGTGTTGAATCCGCCCCATTTCCACCTCGCACAGGGTAATGATTAAGACAGTGAAGGAGAAACTGGATGCTCGTGAGCTGACTACCGCTATATTCGTGATCAAGGAAGTCCGTTACATCCTCAAAAGAATTGCCGTTTACAAACTGTTTAAACGGTTTGTAAACGGTTCCCTTCCGTTTCCGTTTGGTTTCGTCCAAACCGCAAACGAAAACGAAACGGTTGGAGCCTTAGTACGGATACATCCGGATGATCATCCGGGTCATCCATGCTGGTCCCTACCATGAACGTCACTAACCTAGATAAGGACGAGAATATGGGGGGTATCATAACGTGCTCCTTGCATTCTGCCTCAGCCAGTGAGTCAAGAGAATGTTGGAAGTCCACAGTCATATGAGGGTTGTACTGAGCAAGGATATATAAGGCAGGAACGGTACGGGGGGTACAGGGTGTGTTGGGGTTTCTGCTTCAAGGTATTCAATCCTTGAGTTCACACAATATTCGGTTCAATCAATATAAGATTTACACGATGCCCGTGAGGGCGGGTGGTACAAGCTCATAAGGTTATGTGGTCTTTTCCTACTGTATTTATACTGTCTATCCGAGTCACTCTGAGTCATATAATAAATATTCCATACTGTTCTGTACTGTTCTCTCTCATTCTCTCTCATTCTCTATGATTCACGGTAAGTCACGTACTTGCCCGAGATATCCCCGAGCCTCGGTCATGTGCCCGAGTGCTCATACCCAATAGGGTGCGATGGGGGATACAAGCTAGCGTATGGTAATGATATCGAGGCAATATAAGTGTGATCGGGAGTCTGCAGCAAATGAGACGGAAACGGGGGAGGACGCGTGACAGGCCCCATTTCAACAGAGAAGGTCACCAGTGTGTGACGGACTCGGTCCGACCAGAAGTGGATTCGTATCATTCGAGCACTTCATTCCTGGATTTATGCTGAGCGAAGACTGAGATAATTCGAAGCCGATGGGAGCTCGGGTTCATATTGAACCATTATAATTCACTCCACGGCAACAGTGTACAAAGCAAGAGTTTCATGGACAACAGGCTGCGAACACAGATATTATATTGATCTTGGTAGTATGTCACTATCCCGATTTCTAGGTGCAGAAAACACCGCTAATCAAAGAGCCAGGTTTAGGACCTTTGTAAGCAAGCAGCTGAGCTCCACGCGCCCTGCAATAACCTGGACGTTGCCCTCTTCGCCGCGGGGAATGACGCAGGGCTCGCATTCGCCGATCACTGCGGTGGGCGGACGCTGGGATACGCACAAAGAAGGAAGCACGTACACACGCAACCTGACTCGACGCCATGAGGGTCGCGACGGCGAGGAGGATGATGGATTAGATTATAAACATGCTGGGGAGTAGTGTGTGAAGAAAAATTTGGTGGAACGGGACTCTTTTAAGGCATGCATAGCGGTGATAAGGCGACGCATCCAGGCACCACGGATGGATCTGCCGAAATCCGAGATACCTTCCCGGCGCAACTTTGGAGGTTCAACACCCGGGATCGTGTTCTTACAGGTTAGCAACGGCATTATTCACGATTTTTGACGTGGATGATTATGTGCGAGTGCTCCTGAATTACCCGATCAGTTGTCAGTGGAGCAATCGCCCCTCTTTATTACAACTTAGTTCAAGCGACCGCCCAAATGAATCCAACCGCCCACGGTTCAACATGCCCACATTGCCAAGTTTGTCCACCTGGATCCTGAACCCAGATAAATGTTGAACGATGAAAGACCCGTAGTCGATTCATCAGACAGTGAGGGTACGTAGACACCGCCCCTCGTCGTTCGTGCCTGCCACATGTAGGCGGACTCTGCAACTTGGAGTCTCTTGGTTCCGGGACACACCCTCTCAACAACATCCCCCGGACGTACAATCGAACTTGGCACGCCAAAATTTTTATTCACGGAGTTCAGACGCTACTTTAACTTCCACTTCAAGCTTGCTTCAAGTTCAAGTGAGCGTACACCACGTGGTCGTATTTGATCCGATCATGGTAGATGCCGGTACCGGAAACTTCCGATTCAATCTCTTCCTAGACTACGACTACGACGTGGGCTCGACTTGCTTGAGCGTCTGGCAGTCTCGAGGTTGGCTGTTCAATGGGATCTACGAACCAGGCCCTTCTGGACCCGGACATACATTCTGAGACTGGTCTCGACCACGTCTCACCTTGTCTCACCGCGGAAGTCAATTTGGCCCCTTTGGCAGGTCTGAGTTGGGTTTGAGCTATTTAACTGGACTCTCGCGAGGTCTTTAACACTCACTTCTCACTTAAATCCCACCCTCTCGGCGCTGAACTCGACTGCCATCCTCTCTTCGCTGAACTCGACGTCTAGCTCTACCTTCACGATATCGTACGTTCTTCTCAACCGCTCATCCTATCATCATGTCTCCGCCTGCCTCCCAATTTTTGCGGGATCTGACCGGGGAATTTATCGACAACGGTGGCCTGAAGCTCCTCTGCCTCTTAGGCTCGGGTGCCTTTGGCAAGGTATACCAGGCGCTCGACACCACTGCCCCGCCCGATGAGCTCGTCTACTACGCGGTCAAGTGCATGCCGCGGTACGAGCCTGGATCCCGCGAAGAAAATCTCCAGCAGGACGAGATCACCACTCACCTGATGCTCAGCGACCACCCGCGTGTCATCACATTATATCGCTACTTTACCACGGACGAGTTCGTCTTCATGGTTCTCGACCTCTCCACGGGCGGCGACATGTTTCGTGCGCTGGTCCCGCGCGAGCTCTACCGCGCCAACCCGGCGCTCATCAAGACTGCATTCGGGGAGCTCCTCGATGCGGTGGAATTTTGCCACCGCAACGGCGTGTTCCACCGAGACCTCAAACCAGAGAATATTCTCTGCAACTCCGAGGGCTCGGACCTTCGGCTGGCTGATTTTGGACTGGCCGCGCAGCGCGTCGTTTCGTCGCAGTTTGGCTGCGGCACCAGGGGCTACATGAGCCCCGGTATGTGTTCTGTTCCCTCGACTCGAGCCGCATCGCTGACGTTCGTTCCCTTCGTAGAGTCCATTTATCCCACGTACGTGGATGACTGCTACTCGGCGCACCACAGCGACCTCTGGGCGCTCAGCGTCATTTTTACAACAATGATCTCCGGCCACCATCCCTGGCACAGTGCAGACATGTTCGACGCGGGCTTCGTCGCGTTTCGGAGTGACCCCGACTACCTTCGGAAGGCACTCAAAATCACGCGCCCCGCGAGCGAGCTGCTCACGCGGTGCTTCGACGAAAACCCGCGTCGTCGCCCCACGATCGAGCAGTTCCGCGAGGCCGTGAACGCAATGGAGTGCTTCTCGCTACGGGACTCGCTGCCGCTCCCCGCGCCGTTCCCCATCCTTTGCGCTCGCTTGCCGTCCCTAGACGAGCCCATAGCCTCGCTCGAGTGGGCCGTTGCCTCTCCCGCGGAACTCGACGCGCCTGTCCCCTTGTCCCCCATCCCCCGCCCTCAGCGCCTCGCGTCCTCGGATTCCGCCTTCACGCTCGGCTCGTGCTCCACCTCCGAGTCGGCGTACTCCCTGGAATCGCTCCCGCAGCCCTCGCCCTCGCCCTCGCTCTCGTCGCTCGGGGGGACCATGGACGAAGGCGACACGCCGCGCCCCGCGTTCCTCATCCAGTTCCCTGGGCAGGAAAAGCTCTTCCCGCTCGTCCTCGCCTCCTCCTCCTCCTCCTCATCGGAGTGCCCGCCGGCGTCCCTCCCGCCCTCACCCTCATCGCGCCCGTCGGCCTCGAGCGCCGCAGACTCGAGCCCTCCTGCGACGCCCGCGCCATCGCCGCGCGATCTCCCCGCAGACTACGGCGCGATCCCCCTCCCCGCGCCCCCCGCGTGCGTGTACCCCGGGAAGTCCTCCGCACCCCGCGAACAAGCGCGAGTACCGCGGGCTCGTGGAGAAGCGCCGGCTGACGCCCCACACCCGCCGGGCCTTCGAGCGCGCGGTGCATAAAATCGAAACGCTCTAGATAAAAACTTGAAAACCCACCAAAAAAACACTAGAAACACCTGTAAAACTGGATTAGCAAAGGTCGTTCGTGTGCAGTAATAATGTAAATCACAATGGCTTGGGCGCTCCACTTTTATTCTCCGCTGGCTAAGTGTCATCCCTCCAACTCAAACGTGAGTATATACAGTATGTACGTTTGGCACTCTTCTTTTTGAATGGGCACGATATCCCTTCCGTTTTCCATGTCTCGATTCGGGACTGGAACGAAATCATTGTTTGTGAATCCGGTGCGATTTTAAGGGAACGGGTTCCCAGCGATAGGATAGACTTCGCCCATGGGGCTTTTTCACGTTCTTCAACTTGTGGATCGAGAGTGTCCGAATGCGCATGTCAAGCTTTCCACTTGATTTTTGGCGCTTGAGTCCGACGTACCTCCGAAAGAGATCAACTCCAGAGACAGCGCAGCCACCTGAACCGCATACTTCTACTTTTATTGAGCTTGAAACAGGATACTATGCCTCCGAAGATCAACGGTGATCGTCCCCGTCCAGTATGTACTGAACCAAGTTCAATTAGATTAATTAAGAGGGAAGAAGCGGGTTCAACTCCCCCAGGAGGCATTCGAAGCATCGGATCCTTTTTTTGCACGCAAGACTTCCGAATGAGCTGCGACGAATAAAATGTCTCGAACAGCTGTGTTCGCGGTCTTACCTGGTGGTCACGGTGGTTGAAGTTGCAGGGCGTCCCGACGCGCCCATTATAACATCTTTTTTTATAAAAAGTCAGAAAGCGCATGAAGGAATAGATTATCGAATCCCGCCCAATTTTCGGCATCCCGTCGGCGTGACGCGCGAGGAGCGCCCATTACCCCTTACGGCGAGTGTTGATGGCCGAATTCTAGGGTTAGGGTCACGCCCCGATATCTCTTGCCTCTTGCCTCCACCCTCAACGGCCTGAAAACGATCTCTAGGCTTGCAAACCACATCCAGGACCTATTGAGCCCTCTGAGACTGCTGCTGGGCTCATACTAACCCCTCGGACGCACCCCAGCATCCTCCGGGACCCCTCCGCTTTGTCGCCTCGGCGGGGACCTCCCCGTTCGTTCCAGGCCTTCCGCGCGCCCGCGAACGCACTGCGGGACCCGCTGGCGAGAATACTCTCCTTTCCTTCTTCTTCTTCTTTGGCTGGTCAGCTCGCTCTGCTCGTCTTGTGAATACTCAGGCTGATTGAGATTGCGGACAGAGGCGAGCACGGGGGACTTTCGTGCGAGGATATTGGGCTCTAGTGTAATCGGTGCGTCTCCCTTGCGCTCTCCTTGTATTTGGGATGCAGGCTGATTGAGTGCGTGTGTGTGCAGACGGACGAGGAACGGAAGCGGGCGCCCGATGGGAGATGCAGCGGCCGGCTGCTCATGCGATGCAGGCGGCAGCGACGGGGACGGGGCCACCGCCGCGGCGGAGCCTGCTGGGGAGCGCACGCGCGCAGCAGGCGCAGATGAATGGGGATGCGAATGCGAATGCGAGCGGGAGCGGCAATGCCGGTACGAATGGGAGCGGGGCAGGGCGCGCGACGGTCCCGCAGAAGCGGCGGCTCGGGGGGAGTGCGAACGGGAGTAGGGTGCCGGAGAAGCGGAGGCGCGGGGAGGACGGGGGGGTGCGGGGTGTTGGTGTGGGTGTCAATGGGGACGGAGGGATGGTGCGTGCTTTCGATTCTCTTTATTTCGTCGTTTTTGGAATCATCGTCTCCTTTCCCTGCACCTCTTACCCCCTCCTTCTGTCGTCCATCGCCGTCTTTCCCCTGGCCTTTTTCTCGGAGTTCTTTATCCGTGGATATTTCCCTTTCCATTTCGTCCATTATTCCTTCCACGCACTCTTCTGATTCCTTTTATTTCATTGGAATCATCATCTCCTTCCTTCCCTCCCACCTCTTGCCCTCTCCTTCTGTCGTCCATCGTCGTCTTTTCCCCTGGCCTTTGTCGGTGTTCTTTATCCTTGGATATTTTTCCTTTCCATTTCGTCCACTATCCTCTGCGCTCCTTTATTACCCCTTCCAAGCACCATTTCAGCCCCCCTCCTCTCCCCCCTCCATCCTCCATCCTCCTTATATTTCCTTCCGTCCTCGCCCTCTTGGCGCCTCCATCCCCCGCGTCTTCGTCTCCTTCACACACCTACTAACAAATTTATGTCCTCTAGCCCCACGACGACCGCTCCGGGGCCGCCGCCGACCCGGAGGCGCAGGACGAGATCCGCTGCCGCTGCGGCTCGCGCGCGGACGACGGCTTCTCCATCGCGTGTGACGCGTGCGGGCGCTGGTGCCACGCCGCGTGCTTCGGTATTGCCAAGGAGGCCGTCCCGGAGGAGTGGGCGTGCTGGCTCTGCGCGCCGCACGAGCACCCCGCCGTCTTCGTCCCCGTCGAGCCGAGCCTGCATCCGCATCCGGGCGCCGCGGGGAAGAGCAGGCGGCGCGCGAGCGTGAGCGTCAGTATCAGCGGGAATGGGCATGGGAATGGGAACGGAAGGCGCGCGGGGACGGTGGACCCGGGCGGGCGGAGCGCAAGCCCGCCGCTAAGAGGGGAGGCGCAGGAGCAGGAGCTCGAGGACGAGCGCACGCAGTACGTCCTCATCGACGAGGACATCGTCCCCCACGCGAGCACGCAGCACAAGCTGCGCGCGTACGCCGCGCACTGGCGCGGCGTCTCCGCGCTCTCGCCGTCCGTCCCACCCTCCTCCTTATCCGTATCCCCTTCCCTACCCGCTTCATCATCCACCAGCTCTATACCGCAACACACGCCCCTCGTCTTCCCCGCCCCGCCGCCCGCGCACCCGACCGCGCTGCACCTCCTCCCCCCGCCGCCCCTGTCCGTGCTTCCCCCGGCCTTCGCGCTACACGCCGCCGCGCCCACGCCGCCTTACGCGCTGCTCAGCCGCTTCCCCGCGCGCATCACGCCGAGCTCGGTGTATCTGCGCGCGCCGGCGAACGGATACGCGCACGCGGGCGCGCCGCGGCGGTTCGTGCACCTCTTGGGCCCGCCGCTGGACGTCGCGCTCGACGCGCGCGGGGTAGGGGGAAGGGGGCGGTGGGTAAGGAGCGGGTGCTTTCCGAATGCGGAGGTGCGCGCGTATGTGTGTGGGGGCGCGGGGAGGGAAGGGCAAGGGGGCGGGGACGGGCGGGGGAAGCAAGGGGGGAAGGGGCAAGGGGGGCAAGGGGGGGAGGAAGAGAGCACGCATTTTGGGATCTTTGCGACGAGGGCGTTAAGTGCGGGGGAGGAGATAGTAGTGGGGTGGGAATGGGACGACGGGAATGCAGTGCATCGTGTTGGGGAGGTTGCGGATGGGTGAGTCCTTTTCCTGAGTCGTTGTCCTTCCCTTCCAGCATCCGTGCCTCCACACCTCATACGCTTTGTTATCCCCTACTACCTTGCCCCTTTCACCTCGTCCCTCCCCCCCGACGTACGCTTCCTTCTGCCTGCTCCGTCGATTTCATCCTTCCATACTCCTTCTCGTTTCCTCCACGTTCCTGTTTCACGTTGTCCTATTTTCCATCTCGCGGTTTCCCATTCACCCCCCGTTCGTCGTTACTGTTGGAGATCCCGACTTTGCGACTCGTGCTCACTTCCACCATCCCTCGCGTCACCTCCCCACACACTCGCGTACTGACTGCTTCCTATAGACTCCCTGCGTCACCGACACCCGAGCAGCGGCACCTCGTCGCGCAGCTCGCCAACATCCTGCACGCGCTCGGTGACGCGCGCTGTGCGTGCTCCTCTTCACACGCGCCCTCGTCCGCGGCCCACCACCCGCCGGCCGCACCAGCGCTCCCGAAACAGGAGGAGGAGGAGGACGAAGAGGACCCGGACCGCGAGTGCGTCCTCCGCGCCATCGAGCGCGTCGTCTTCCCCCCGCCTGCGCCTCCTGCGCCGTTATTCTCCGCATACACGCAGCCCTACGCACACGGGCAGGGCATGGAGCTCGACGAGGATATCGACATCGAGGGCGACGGCGCCGGTGCCGGGCTCACCCCCGCGTTCACGCGCATACCCGCGTCGGCGTCGGCGTCGTCGTCCACGTCCTCAACGACGACGCGCCTCCCCCCCGCCAAGCCCAAGCCCAAGCGCCTTGCAGGCCCGGGCGTCCCGCCGCCGAGCCCCGAGGCGCCCGCCGCGCCGCCGCGGTACCCCGCGTCGTCCTCGCATCCGTCTGCGGCCCGCATGCCCAGCGCGCACACCCAGTCTCGCGTCAGCGCGCACGCCCAGTCGCAGCGCTGGGGCCCGCTGATCGGCGCGGCGCGCGGGGTGCGCGCGGCGGAGGGCGTGGTCGGGAGCGGCGGGTGGGGCGGGGTGTATCTCGCGCGCGAGGACGACGGGGTCGGGCGCGATGGCGCGTACGGTGGCGGCGAGTACGCATACGCCAGTGGCGCGACCAACGCCCACGCCGGCGCAAGCACGAGCGCGGAGAAGCCGTACGCGGTCGTCGAGCGCGCGGGGGGGTGGGACGTTTTATCGACGGCGGCGGCGCGGAGGTGGGGCGGGGGCGAGGATGGGGAGCAGGGCGGGGAGGACGTGGAGGTAGACGTCGTTGGGGACGAGGACGAGGGTGGGTGGTTCTTTCTGTTCCAGACTTTCCTTCCTCTTGACCGCGGTCTTTCCTCCCGCCTTATTCATGCATCTCTTTCCCGGGCTATCTTTTTCCTCCATTATCTTCACCTCCGCTGCGCAGTTACTAACCCACGCCTTCAGACGCCCAGCGCGCAGACCGCACCCGCGAGAAGACACGACGGCGGGAGCGGCAGGAGCAGAAACCCGCGACGGAGGAGACATGTCCGCCGAAGATGCGGAAGCGGTGGAAGGCGGGCACCGCGGACGCGGGAAAGGCGCCCGACAAGGCGAAGGGCAAGGAGCGAGCGCGCGCAGATGACGGGGAGGCGATGGACGTCGACGTCGACGATACTGGTGAGTCGGAGTCTCTCAATGGCGGACGTATGCTCATCGTTCATCATTCCGTGTAGGTTGCGTGCCGCCGCGAATGCAGCCGCTCACCGCGCTGTCGGCGGGGACGTCGCCCAGCACGAGCTTCGCGCGGCTATCGCTCGTGTCGCCGCACCCGGGCGCGGGGGGTCTGCGGCCCGCGTGGATCACTGCTACGGGTATCGTTGGTGCGGACGTGTTGATGCACGGGGTGCGCGGGGTGCGGGAGGGGCAACAGAAGGGTGTGGATGACGTGGGGCGTCTTCCTGCGGCTCCGCGCGTCGATGGTAGCCCCGTTGCGGACGCAGACGCGGACGCAGCAGAGGTGCGGCCGGACGCAATGCCGTCGGAACGGCCAGACACGCAGCCCTCGCCACACGACAACGCCGATGCGTTGCTCTCACCACCCCCGCCGCCCGCGGCGCCCTCTCCGCGCGTGCACTTCGCCGTTCCCTTTCCCGACGTGCGCGTCGAGGACGCTGCGCCACCCGAGCCCGACGCTGCGTCGTTCCGCGACGAGCCGGAGCACGAGCCGGAGGAGGACGTGCTCCTCATGGTTGTCGGCGCGGACGAGCCGTACCGCCCGTCACCCGCGAGCCCGAGCCCCGCGCCCGAGTCGGAGGAGGACGAAGAGATGGGGGTGGAGGAGGAGGAGGACCCGCAGGCGCCCGTGCCCGTTCATGTTGAGGAGCAGGAAGTCTATATACCCGCCGAGCAGGAGCGCGAGACGTCCGTTTCGCGCGCTGCGTCGGTGCCCGTCGACCAGCCAGCGTCCGTCCCACTTGAAGAGGAACAGACACCGGCGGCTATCGCTGATGTGGCTTCTGTGGGGCCCGATGCGGGACCGCAGTCCCCGCAGATGTCCGCCCCGCCTCCACCAGCTCCGCCGCCCGTGCAGGTTAAGATGTCGCTCAGGGAGTGGAATGCGCTACGGAAGCAGCGCGAGGCGGAGAAGGCGCTCGAGGACGAGCGCGAGCAGGAACGGGCGGAGCACGAGCGCGAGCAGGAGCGGGAGCGGGACGGGGGGAAGGAGAAGGAGAAGGAGAAGGATTGTCAAGGGGAGGACAAGGAGAACGAGGTCGTGCCGGCGCCCGCTAAGGAGCCTACCCCCGTCAAGGCGGAGGACGGCCTCTCGCGCGTGCTCGACGGCATTCGGCGTGACGCGGTCGGCGAGAGGCCATCGCCGCTGCGGGAGCCTCCGGTGCACAGTTTCGTGCAGGAGGAGGTCGACATGCCCTACGCCGCGCCGCCGCTCGACGCGCCCCCCGCGGGGCCGATGCTGGCTAACGACGAGTACCCGCCGAAGACAAGGACGGCGGCGCTGACTATGGCGGTGTTTGTCCCGACGGGTGATCACGGTGGTCTTTCTCCGTTGACGGTATCCAGCATGGCTGAGTCGCGGACACCGTCTCCGGGGCTGACGACTGGTGCGGCGAAAGTCAAGCGCGAGCCCTCACCGCTCATCGTCAATGCCTTCAATCCACCGAAGCCCGCTGTGTCTTCCTCGACCCTCACGACCTCGCAGTCGCCCATCGCCGGGCCTTCCAAGAGCTTGTCGCCGCTTCCCCCACGACAGCACATCCTCCATTCCCCCAAGGCGCCGCGCTATCCGTCGCCGAGCTTCGCCAGCAACGGCGTGTCCAAGGCCGTTGCTGCCCCGCCGCCTAAACCGTTCCCTACAGCTTCGTCCCCGAGCTTCTCCGCCAATGTCGCTCCCAGGCCGTCGCCCAAGCCCCCGCCCTTCTCCACCCCTCATCTCGCCGCCAAGTCACATCCCGTGTGGTCCTCTCCCAGCTTCGCGAGCAACGGCGTCTCTCGCCCCTCGCCAGCTTCGCCGTTCTCAGCGCCGCGACCCGCGACGCCGCCGGCATTCAAATACCACGCGCGCGTGCCGTCGCAGGAGGAGGGCGAGATCCTCTCCGGCTCGAGCCCCCCGCCTCCCGCGCGTCGCGTGCCATTCGTCTGCCCCCCTGGCACGCAGCTGCCATCTGCCCCCATAGACCACTCGAAGCCGCCGCCGCTCCCGGCCTTCTCCGCGCCGACGCAGCCCCGCTCGTACCAGCAGCGCGCGCCGCCGAGCGCGCCGAGGGCGCTCCGCGAGGCGCAGAACCCTGACGCCAGCGCGAGTGGCGCGAGCACCAGCGCTGGGGGTATCATCGGCGGGGGCCGTGGCGGACGCTTCGGGGGGTTGACGCCCCAGACGATGCCCCAAAGCGTCCTCGAGCCCGTCCGCGAGCGGGGAAACAGGCGCGGCCACCACAATCGCAAACGGCGCTGATTGTCGTCCCTGCCTCCACTTCGTCGTCTGTGTCTCCCTTTCTTCTCATTTCTTTTCATCTTGGGTCTGAACTCTATGCGCTGTCGAATTTCTCTCTACCTCTGCTGTTTCGTGACTTCTTCGTTCCTTCTTCTCTATTTTTTGAGACGTAACCTTATACTCCCTATCTTTCTCTCGCTCGTAACCTTCAAACCTGTTGTGATCTTATAGAATAAACCTATGTAATGGCCGACAAGGGCCCAGTGTATTCGTGTAGTACCGAGAAACCGAAGGCTTGAGATTCGCATTCAGGAGCGGGACTTTGTGATGGATCGGAGCGATTGGGTTCACGGCTCGATGATTCCTTTATTAACGACTCGTCCTTTCCCCAGATGCGAACGGACGCACTTGCTTGCGTTCGACGGCGCAAACTGCGGTTTTCTTTAGAGGACGCTGATAAGCAGAATGGTCGCTGTGGGTGATTATGTACGCGGACTTGAAATTTCAACGGGATCCATGTTTAGACGGTGCGGGTTTGTCAATGTGGACATTTCTGCTAATGGGTAATGCGATGTGTGTTGTGTGACGTTACAACCATAGTTCAGCAATCCATGGATATCACTGGTACTTTATTTTTGAATACCGACTTTATTTCCTAGCGCAGCAACGAAGTGCATTAAGAGCGGAACTGATACATGTGGGCAAATTTCGGTTTTTTGCTATGGTTGAGAACATGCAGGAGGGAGGGCACGCCGCGCTTCAAGATAGGCTCGAGCTGTTCTGGGCCCGGCGCCTTTTCCGCCCTGGCACGGTCTCCTCGCCACCACCAATTTAACACAACATTCTCGAGGCCGGTTAGTACAGCTAGTCCATGCGCAAGGCGCTCACACGCCTTTCGAGCGCTGGCTATAGCTGCCTGCAAATGACTCGTCAAAATACGGCCACATTGAGCCGACGCGGAAGATATGCACTATTCTGAACTGGTCGAAGTCGGAGGGTGGCCGCGTGCCGGGGAGGTATATATCCAGTTTCAGGCTTGCTAGATGCGGAAAGAAGGCGAGGATGTCGCGGAGGAGGTGTAAATATTCATACTGCACCCCGACATGCAGCGATGCGACTGACGCGGGAACCCCACCTGTGATGCGCTGCAGTGCAGCGCGTGTGCCCGGCGCATAGATATCGGTGATCGCGGGCTCTGTCGGGGCACTGTGATGGAAGATGAGGGTAGGAGTTCACACGGGCCAGTATATTTTCGGGGGTGGGGAGTAAGCGCCGGCGCGGGTAGAGCATCCGCGGCACACCTTGCCAGTATCCTCAGAGTCAACTCTCGGATGGCGGGGAAGGGGGAGAGATACGCATGCAATTCGGTAAACGTTGCATGGTGGAAAGCGAGCTCAAGGATGTGGAGACGATGAAAGGACGCCATGGCGCGGGTGTCATGTGAGGATTCGAACGACAGCGACCGTGCGTCGAGGTTGAGCGAGCGCAGGGCCGTGGGCTCCAGGACAGCAAGATACGAGAGTCGAGATTCCCTCTAGTGTGTTTCCGGGCATAATGAGGGTGTGGGAGAAGTGTTCGACCGTGAGTGTGATTGAGTGCGCGAGGTGCTCGCTCGGACGCGCCAGCCAACCGCCCGTGATCTCGAGGCGCCGCAGATATGGGAGCCCATCTACACCAAGGGCCTCCAACCATACGCCACGAGGTTCGTGTAGAATGCAGCGCAGCTCCCGGAGCTCCGTGAACCGCGAAATGGCCTCGACGCAGGCGGATGCAAGGGGCGAGAGCGTCTCGAGGACAATCGGTATGCGCCACAAAGTCACAACGCATGTACGAACATTGGGGGCGATTTCGGCCGAGGACCAGAAATTTGCTCTCTCTATTTGTCGCTCGCGGTGCCTGCTGAGTTCCCTTCCTTTGTGCCACTCCAAAACGAACTCCGTCCCCTCTGAGCGTGGCTCCATCGCCTCCGGACAGAATTTGAAGTCCCTAAAGAGGATCCCGCGGGAGAGCGCGCGGAAGGTGTGCGAGACGGCCTATACGTTGAGAAGTTATAAAGGCGGGACCTCCTCGAAGATCTCGAGCCATAGTTCTTCTGGCAACTGAAACAACATTCACAAACAGAAACTTTAGTTTCTGATTTGTGCTCAGAGTACCGAGAATGTCGCCAAAACGCCCACGTGCCTTGCCATTAGTCATTCTATTGAGTCTTCTGCAGATATGCCGCTGCCGCACATGCACAGCATTTGTGTTGGATTTAAGGTAGCCCCCATCCACCCTCGACGAACATCACGTGCTGTTATGGTCACACTTCCGTTTCGGGTTTCGACAGACAAAACATTTTATTTTGAAACAACGAGGGCTTCCGGGGAAAATCCACCCGACCAGATTACGCATTTACACTCAAAGTAGGTGTACATAAAATAATTATGGCTCTTTGGCCACTCTACACTAGTCAATTAAGCAATGATTACAAATTTACGCAAGAAACCAGCTATTAGTGGAACCCCGCAGCGTCGAGCTCTTCCAAAATGGACTCGGGTATGTCCTATGGCCGGGGTATCTCCTTGCAGCCCATGCAGCCTGTGGTCCAGTTAGCTTGTGGTTGAGGTAGGCATCCCCGAACCGATAACAATGATTGACATATCTGAGAGTTTGAATTTAGGTCAGTGTAGTTGGAAACCAAGTCAGAATCAGTGTATCGTCGCATAAATAGCAGGGGTACTGCATCCAAAGAGTCCATTGTGTTCTTTTTAAGATGATCTTCGCGGCGTGGCATCTGATTTTGCCCAATTCCTTGACAGATTTGCTAATTCCGGGCCCAAATCAGGGATCTAGACTAAGTATCTTCGATTGGGAACGATTATCAGGCCCATATCTAGAATCTGGTCGAAGGATTTGGCCGAATGTGGTCAAGTAATTATTCTACAGAATTATCTATGGGAATTGTCCGAGAGAGGAAGTTGTCACAGAGACCACGTGATGTTCGTCGAGGGTGGATGGGGGCTACCTTACAAGCTTGGCCATATCTTTGCCATGCGGTTAGTTATCTACCCGTGCGGTGATCCGCGAGTCATCCAATCTGTTGCCATGCTTACACCCTACTTATTTGATATTCCTTATCTATTGGTTATTACCCAAGTCTATAAAGCTAGCCTAGTTGTAGCACATTCCCCACTGGTTTGTAACCGGGCCTAACAGTCCTGACTTCTCTTTGCAATTACCTTGCCTGGAAAGTCCCCGCCGGAGCCAAATTCTACAATTTGCTCCCATTTTGTTCCACGCAAGAGGTACTCACCCTTGAAATTTGCTACACAGGGTCGGCCGGACCCACCCTCCCTGTTAGCCGAGTTATGTAAGCACCAAATTGGGCAATTCTCCCACGAAAATTCGTTAAAAATGCCAAATTTTGGCCGCAATCGGTCAACTATCAGCACGAAACCTGTGCCGCCTCTCCGGCAACAGTTGAATCCATTTTCACTTTTGACCTTCGAGACTCCGACCCGGTACTGAAAAACCCCGGATTTTTTTTAAACCTTTCCAAATGCATTTTCAGAGTGGTCTGCACACATTCCGAAAAGTGAAATAAGAGGTCGCCGGACCCCTCCCTGTGAGGCTGTGCCTCGGCACTCTCCGGTGGATACCTCTTGGTTCCACGAAACTACTGCCATCTCTGAGAATGGGTCCTCTTTCCGTAAACACGCTCTTGATTGCCAATATACCGCTTTTATCTCTTACCAATATGTTTTACGCCCTGTTTGTGCTCCACCGCTTTCCGGCCACTCAATCTCATGGTTGTAGGATGAGTGAGCCCCCACGTGGTTTACCGGCAGATACGATAAGATAAGATCGTGTACTATCATGCGCTGGGAAGCTGGGCAGACGGGGAAGCTGGGCACTTGGTATATAACGCTGAGGCATATTTTCAGATCCAAAATTTTGTACCCGGAGGATGTAGAGGGACCTCATAAGTCGGTTTGTATCAACTTTCAGGAAATTATGATGAGGTGATCCGAAGTTAGGAGCTGTTGATGAGCGGTCCGAACACCGATCTCGTGATTTTCTTGATTCTGATCCGTGGTCCACAACAAGAACACTCAATAACTCTACCAGTTCTTCCCCGATTCATGACTTCGAGTGCTCGTTCGACACTCTCAATACCTGGCTTTTCATTCATAGACTCTCCTCAGCACTGCAATCACTTTTATAGTAGCTATTCAACCAAGGACTCGCACTGTCAGCACAAAATTACTCCTATGTGGCCGATTTTGCGAGCCTCGCACCGCTTCGTTGGGCAATGCTACCACTCCGCGGTGCTCAAAGGAGCTTTAGAGGGGTTCATACCTCACTTTCACATGTATTTTGGTATTTTATCGATTTTACCACCTTTGCACTGGCGTCGCTTACAGCAAAATGCCGATTTCATAATGCCGACAACCCAAATGTCGGGTTCTCAGCAGCAATACCGAGGAGTGGTCTGGCCGGTTCAGGTACGTTCATCTACTTCCTATGAAGCTTTCTGGAGCTCATTTTGTCCAACCATCCCCTGTTGCTCCTGCGCGGAACTCGTTTGATTAACGATATTCACTCAGCTGGGTGCAAGGCTCCTCATTCTCACTCTATTCTACCACTTCCGTACATCCCATGTAGCATTTTAATGTTCCTAATAGACCATATGGGTGCCCTGTACATTATTATCAACTCTAAGCCCGGAGAGATGGCCGCCAACCATGCATTTTGTCGGGTGCCCAGGTACCCCGAGAATTGCCTTTTTGGGAGTACCGACGAAAATTAATTCACCAAACAGTTAAAACCTCGCAGAAAATGGTACAAGTTGTATCCACCTGTTCATAAGATGTATGCCTTTTGTTCTGATCCCTGAGACTCTGGGAAAGTGTTAAGAGTAAACTGCTATGGAGCCAAAACCCATAAGGTGCCCAGGTTCCCGGCGCATGATAGTACCGAAATTGAAACATACTGTACCAAGTTGTATGAGTGCAACGTAAAGCGTAATGGCCGGCCTGTTTCATTTCAGTTTTTTGCACGTGTAACGGGTAACGGAGGGGTCGTTTCAGGTCAAAAAGAGGCAAGTGGTTAAGAAGTGTCTGCAGGTGATCTAGGTGGAATATCAGGGCTTGTGGAGGGCCCGTTGAAGGTGTAGTTTTCTTATGCATGTGTGTATGTAGTGAAAGAGAGCGCAGTCGTTTCCTAAGGTTGTTTCAAATTTTTAGAAAAGTAACGCGTACCGGTACTGCCATTTCACGTTTCACCGGCATCGTTTCAGTCATGCTCTCAAGTGCGTTTCACTCATACAACTTGGTACAGTAAGTACAAGGTGCAATTTGGGTGCGATTACAATAGTGCAGCGGCTTGGGCTGTTGTGATATTTTCCGATGTCGGATAGTTTGTCGGATGAGCTATACTGTGCCCGCACTGCTAGCGGTCACTACCGACTATGTCCCACTCTCTCCCACTCTCGAAAACACGAAACTGTGCTACGACCACCTTCCCCTTCGTTGCACCCCTGAGGGCACAGGGTATACCGGAGTTGCCTCGAGTAACAGCCAGTGAAGATGAGGATGAGTGCGAAAGACCCCAAATCCCTGCGTCATCCACTCCCGATAATCGACATCCACCTCATTTGTATGAGAAATGGATTATGGCTCCCGTTAATTGATAAATGTACAGCCATTGAGCCTAAGGTTACTGTAAATCACTGGGACCCTGCAAGTCCACAACGGACGCGAGCTGAAAGCTCGAGACAATCCCTTCATCATTTTTTGTGTCCCACCACGAGGGTACCAGCAAATTCCTTGCCAATGAGATGGCTACAGCCATTCAGCCAGTCCTGCATGTGCAGAAAGAGAGCTGGGACTAGTCCGGGCCGTTTCTTTTCACGATCACATATTGATCCCATCATCCCGATAATTCCCGGGTGAATGAATCATTGTAATAAATGCCAAACCACAGAAGACGACGGCCCTTCTGCACTGAGAAAAATGATTCTGGCATTATTCTAACACAGCCAGAATTCTTCCCGTGGTATGCAACTAAATTTCAGCAGTAGCCAGTCATGTAGACATTATGTAGTTTCGCATGCATGCCCAGAGCGACTGCAGAGCCGAAGTTTCGGACGTATGGCTCCTGGATGGCGAGGATTTACGATTTTGAGGGGAGAACTGCCAACATTTTCCACTGGGTTTCAGCCGACCCTCCTGCTGCGTCGTGCCGGGGAGCCACGTCTTACCCCTTTGGTAGTATGTTGTGCTCTGGAGGCTTCTTGGGGCTATGCATGGATAGCCACCCATGCACTAGTTCTTTGTTATGCCAGTAAATTGGCTGTTCCAATTGTGGGACCATGCCAGTATAATATATACCCTCCTCCTCCTGTAACCATTGCTCCATTGCACGATGAAAGATACATGTAACAATTTTTTTTTTGGTAGTATTCGAACCAGAAGATGAAGTAGAGAATGTGCAGTCTTAAGGACCAGGAATCCCTGCGAAGGGCACAGTGGGAAAGACTTGTACAGTCCTGTGTTCATTGTGTATGGGCCAAGTGCTAAATTTCAGCGACCTCGAACATATTCGGCTCAAGCTACATGCCTGCATTCCCATGACAGGCAGGATCCTCTATATTCGTCTTAACCACAGTAAAGAATATAATGCGGGAGAGGAAGAGTGTTGGGATATCCATGGCTCTTACCGGACATTCCAGAGAGAACCGCAAAGTCGAAGCGGGGCATTTGACAACCGCCCAATTATAGTGGCCGGTACAATGATTCATGCCGCATTTTCCAGAGCACCAAGTTCAACTCTGGATAAGGCGCCCCCCATCCGGGGCAGCAGCTACATCACGAGGAAGGCCAGAGCCTGGCTTCAAGTTTTTTCAGGAATGAATCAATATTGGGCGATTGACGCACGGAATGCAACAGCATCGGCAGTGAGAAGAAAATTTCAATGTGATTTTGAAGGATGGGCGGGGTAAAGGAAATCCTCCCGCCCGAACATGTATGGAATGGGGAAGTTGTTCCGTCTGTCGGCGACCCAACGGGGCTCACATTGAGCGACTTTGTTGCATCCATTCACTGCATTGAGGCCAGTGTCTGCTCATAAGGCCTTAAATTTAAGGGTAGATTTAAAGGCTTAACGAAGTTGTCCCACACCCCTAGGGCTGGTTGAAAGTCAAAGCTATGGCGGTAATCATTGTCCTAAATCCTCCTCTTCACCGTAAGGATCTATGGTGCCACAGTATACCCTCCTTTAGGCCTTCCCAGTTTCTACAATAGAGGCTCTAGCCTCCACCATTTTCTCCATTTAAATCACCTTCTCTGTATTTTTACTGTGCCAAACAATACATGGGAAAAAATTGAACTTACATTGGTTCCACATAGGAGAATTTTCGGGCTACAGGTGACCATTGCCTCCCTACAAGTACGTACAGTATTTTGTCAATGATATACAATCTTTGTTTGCAAGCAAAGTTCAGTGAGGCCACGAAAATCCATCTTCAGCTGTTCCCAAGCCATTCCACAACTCAAAGGCTCAATTTTTGGAGCTTCTGTCTAAATTTAGCACCTGCTGATGCGAACTTTCGTCGAAAATGAAAATTGAGCAGTCCTTTCATAACTCGTGGACAAAGAATCAAGTCTCGAGTCTTGAAGCAGCAGCTGATTGCGGCTACTTCCGTGCCACCTTTGTGCCAAACAAATAGACCAACTTTCCATTAAGTTTGATTTAGCAATGGATGTATCTACATTCCACTAACATCTTGACCTAGGTTAAGATATTGCTTTCGGCTGTGAGTACAACATATCTCCTGCCACCATCACTTTGTCTGCTCATTTGGGCCCTCCA
This sequence comes from Mycena rosella, assembly GCA_029378255.1. Lineage (NCBI taxonomy): Eukaryota > Fungi > Basidiomycota > Agaricomycetes > Agaricales > Mycenaceae > Mycena > Mycena rosella. The sequence continues at coordinate 66,155 of JARKIE010000349.1, read as the reverse complement.
GCGGAGCATCCTCTACAAAGCAAGACTAGATTGTATGCCAAGTGCACTTCTCATCAAACTGGGTGTTGGCAAAAAACATCGGGGTTAGGGCAAGATTAGGGGGAAATTTAGCCAAAACCCAAAGGGGCCAATTGGATTGGGATGAGATGCAGGCTGTGCGCCATCGATGGCGAACACACGATAACACCGCCATATCAGATCAGCCATTGATGGCCATGGTAGGTAGGTAGGTAGGTAGCATTACATGGCACGGTCCAACTCATGAACACCGGTTCCAGGGATTCCCCCGGTGTACAAGCACTATATACACCATCGCCCCTGGGCCTCTCAGAATTCTTCCGGACGAGCTCACGGTCGCAGGTTTCGGTCGAAACATCCAGCTCGCCACCGTAGATCCAAAGGAACGCTGAAAAACAAAAGAAATTAGCACATCAAACTCGGGGACATACTCCAGACACAATCAAAAGATGGCAGTGGTGTAAACCACTCGAGGGACAATACCCGCATGTACATGATGTGATGTATGATAAAAGAGAAGAATAAAGACTTCCACACCAACAGTCATTGGTGTATCGTGCACATGGAGCCAAATAGCATCCCAAGAGTCCCGATTCATCACCATTGATGGATCATGTGTGCAGGAAGTATTTTGTGTTCGTCTGTTGTTCTTCGGAGTTCACAAGGGTTTGCGCGACAATTGAGGTGTTGACCAAGTCAATATCACCTGAAGCTATTCCAGTGGAACAGTGCACTCGAGGCAGCCTTGAGTTGATTTTTGGTTGCAAAACTTGGCTCACATATAAATGTTCAAGTGAATTTTGTGAGCATGAGTAAAGCCAAGAATACACACGAGGTAGCTAAAATCGAGGACAAGGTGTCGACTCAAGAGAGATGTTATCCCAGTTTCCGTGAATAAGAGAGGAACCATGGAGCAGTGGAAGTGGAGAATTGAGCATTTGAGGTAGCAAATTTAACCTGCACCTTAGCTTAATTTTTCTGCATCACAGCTCCATGCAAATGGGTAGTGCATGGTATTGTGGTAAGGATAAGGAGTTTATAACAACACTCATAAGCGACGAGGTAGGCCGATGGTTTTCCAGAGTGGGCAGATGGCCGAAGTTCAGATCAATATGACGTAGCTAGCATGACAGATCGAGACCGGCGCAAAAATAGAAGAGGGGACGGCGACGGCGGTGGAGCTCAGAAAAATGTGCACTGGAGGATGTGTAGATCGAAGCAACTATATCATACATTGCAGCATGCAGTGGAATAAGGCTTGGGGGGTAGAAATGAGCTGGATGCTCGACAATTGAGATGGATGTAGTTTTTTTTTCCTTTCTCTTTTTTCCATTCATGCATCTACGGAAGGGGCTCGATGTAGAGGCCTCAGGACTACTGCGTGGCACATTGGGCGGGGCAGAGTGGACTGGGCATGCAAACAGCAGACTTCGGCTATTTGATGATGGTGGTAAAAGGGTAAAATACGAAGCGGAGCGAACACATCGCTCCATCTATTAATGCCCATCGGTAGGTAGGTAGGTAGGTAGGTATCATTACACGGCATGGTCCCGCTTAGGAACGCCGGTTTCGGGAAGTATCCCGGTGTACTACAGGCTTTTATGTACACCATCGTCCCCGACCTCGATATATCTCCCAAGCCGAGCTCACGCACCCCAGTCTCCTGTCGCGTTGTAGAACCCAGGTGATACATACAGGCAAAAAACAGAAAGAAACAGAAAGAAACATGGATACCTCTTAACCAGCCAATCAAAACACGGGAGTAGCGTAGAAAACCTGAAGAACTTCATGTGCAAATTTAGCCACGAGGGCCACGGTTGATCTTTCGTAGACCATGGACTTGAAGAACTCGATATTATCCAGTTCATCCATGAGCTGCCGTAGGTTCGGTGCAGTGATGAATAATTTCTCCAAGAATGGTCACCTCCCGCCATCAGCCGCCACCGATGCTCATGCGTGCCATCAGTGGTCATCGATGGCCACGCATGGCCATCAGACTGTTGTTCAGTAACGACCGTCATAACTTTCGGCTACGTCCGGTAGACACATGGCGCCCAAAGGCGTGGGTGGATTTTAGTCTTGACAGACGCTTTATCAATTCTAGCTCGTACCTCGCTTGATAAAGTCTGTTGGTTACCGCGCCCTGTTACCCGGTAGCCTGCGTTATTATGTAATGATGGAGGATTCACAACCAAACAAGCCATTTATTTCACGCGTCTCCACCTCATCCTCACCCATTTTGCATGTTTATCGATATATTCAATGTAAGGAAGCACCCAAAGCACCTTTAAATCCACCGGTATAATTTTCTTGATTGAATTGTGTCTCCCAAGAATTCCTCGGCTAATTCGGCGAAGAATATGGTGGTTTCCTCAGTCTGCGGCTTTCCGTCTGAAACTGGAGGGTTTAAAATTTGGGGGCCACTTATTTCGATGTCATGAATAGTCCTAGCCTTCATCATATACCCTCAGAATGCTATGTCACGTCCGACGCGTCAAGTCGCGTCCATATGAGGCTTCACGTGGCTCCCCAAAATGGATGCTTATATAATAACGCAGGCCGCCGGGTAATTGGGCGTGGTAACAAACAGACTAGGGTGGATTTTGGATTCGCGGCGGATTATGGCCAAATTGTGGCTAGGGTATGTATGCCTACGTGAGACTACATGTGGCTACCCAAGGTAGACACAGGTTGCGAGCATAGCCACAGGTAGAGTCGACACATGTAGGCCAGGTGGGTCTACACAATGTAGTCATATATACCCATTGGGTAGACAAACATCTGTGGCTACCCTTTTGTCTACACCGGTAGACACACCCTGTGACTACGAGGGGCCTCAACCCAGTGATTAGGAAAGCTCGCAATTACCTTGCTTGCAAGGTCTCTCCACCCTCATAATTGGACCGCATTTTGCCCCACCCATTGATCCTAGTTCTCCCGGGCCAATCATACAACTTTGCTGTTCTCGTTTACATACGGTGGGTAAATTTGCGGGTGTTACGCATTGCCGGCTATTGCCACCGGGGGCCCACACGCAGCAACCTGCAGCACCAATACAATTGATCAAGAGCGCAAGCAGGAACTGGAAAGACACCAAGTTACACTTTATTTTTGTCAAGCAAGGTCTTTTCCGATGTAGTCGGAGCTCTCTAGTCACTTTTTTCCCCCATATTTTATTACAATGGTTTACCATCCTGCTTACCGTTTACCGTTATTACCAATCCAGCAGCTCAACCTGGAGCATATTGTCACCTCACCCTCGTCCTTTTCAACAAGGATAATCAATCTCCCTCCAATCTGATCCAATTTTCCCGATTCCTATATAGGGTTTCGTACTACTAGACTCTCAATACGGCACCCTCGAGCCCTGTGAATCTCAGATCCTGGATCTCGGTTCGGGACTAGAATAAACTTAAATTATTTGCGAATCCGATGCTAGGTATAACTGTGTAAGGATAAACGATTCCATAGAGGATCCGGTCCATCCAGACTTAGAGTCCGAGGTCAGCCAGCGTCAAATTGCCGGGAAGAGCGCTGAACTGAAAGAAAGAATAAGTTTCAGGTCCCGGGGGTGTTCCATAGATCTCACCGACTGGGGGAACGGGTTCCCAGCGATCATGTCATCATACTTGCGCGAATTTAAGTGAGTGAGGTATTCTCAAGTTAACCCAGAAAACGCTCACGGTGTGGTCGAAGCACATATCACCGCCCGTAGGGCCGATGTGCGGGCAATGTACAGCCGGGCGGAACGGAAGCTTGAGATGGATCAAAGTCAGCAGGGTCCAAAGGGGACGGGTGGAGACGGGCGGACCATGGGCGTGTGGATGTAGCGGCAGAACGCGGTGTTCTGGCCCCCCTGCCAAACTTCACCCATCGGGATTGTGTTCAGGACGAACTCCATGCAGTCCTCCGTCGAGTTATACTGCTGAAGCGGCCCGAGGCAGTACTTGTCATGCTGTGAGCAGATATCGCGCGCCGCTCGGGTTTGAAGGGCGACGGTTTCGCAGGTATCAGCGGGGAGACCGAGTTCGGTGATGAGGTGCTGCGCGAGCTTAGACCACATAGCATCGAAGACGAGGCTGGAACGGAACAGGCTAATGTCGTACTGGGCAGCGCGGCCCTACAGCGACAAGTCAGTAAACGATGGAAAACGACGGAAAAATAATGCGCCTCATCGTCGATCACTTCGGCGGGAACGTATCAGCCCTGGGGTCACGGTATTATTTGTCCGACTTACGGAACTTGAGTTCCCAACGAACTGGGACCGTAGCAACTGGACGGCTTGTCAGAAACAGGACGAATCCCAATCTGGGTAGCACAACGTACCTGTCCAGTTGAAGTCCCGGATTACACTGGCAGTTACGATGTTGTGCTGAATAACGAGATCGCTGTGGGGGAAGTATCAGTCAAGGGGATAGGCGGCGACGACAATATCCGCACACCAAGGTCCCGTTGAGCGGGATGCCGACCAGGGGCGTGCTAACGTTGGCACCAGTGGCGAATCCGGCGAAGAGACCTACACAGGTACGTCAGATCGGCATCATTTCTGAAGCCAGCTATAATAGATGATTGACGAACCGAATATATACTGCGGGAAGCAGACATCAGCCCTTGAAACCATTCAGCCTGCCACAAATCGTGATAATCACACCTCGGTATTGAGTTCTTGCCCTACGTGCCGCGTGTCAATTAAGGCCCCCAGCTAGGATATCCATTGAAGACCCACCGACAAAGGTACCCGTAATATCAAGTCTTCCGACGATGTCTGACCAGGGGGCTCGATTCCAAGCGCAGCTGCAGAACACGCCACGCACCTTCCGCAAACCCGGTGTAGTTGATCGATTGAGCGGTCTCGATGATCTGCGGGTAGGTGAAATCCTACAGTGGTTTCAGCAGGAGAATAAAGCATGGCAGGATCGCACGCACGATTTGGAATCGATTCAGAAATCCTAGTATCTGCTGCAAGGTGGGTTCAGCAGCCACGGAGCCCGCGAGCGCGAGAGAAAGGAGGGCTGAGGTGAGTCTCATCGATATAAATCAGGCAAACGCGGTGGAGGGAGGGGTCGGGGGGTAGGTATAAAACTCCTGGTGGCTTTTATGCACGGCGTTCGAATCATGCCGGCTTGGATACCTGTTGGGATCGTCGTAGATTAGCATTCAATCTCCCAGAGCGGGACAAAGTGGTGGACTATCGCGGTTAAACCATCACGCCAGAATACAATTGACCGCGCGTTCCGTTGCCCGGGTTCCATGCGCACCAGGGCGATCATACGTACCAACTTATGTGCGAGGAAGAAAGATGAAGCCAAAAGGCTAGCTCCCGGGCGGCCAAATCGCTGCCCGGACTGGTCGTTCCAGCCGACGGCATTGCTTGACCAAAGCCATAATTTCAGCCTCGCGGGTTACGGTTTCGGGCGACAAACGATTAGCACCAAATCAATTGGCGGGAAGCAGTGAGGCCCGTAGATGAATATCACTGCGCCGGCGTCTGCTGTACCCAAGTCAATGTGGGTCCCTCCAGTATTCCCAGCCATGTACGACGCAAAGACAACTCTTCATTCGACCGTCCAGTGGGAGTTTGGTAGGAGGATTTGGACAGAAATAACGAGCGATGCTGATGGTCGCCAGAAGTGGCCACCCGAATCGGACACGAAGACGCCGACACGACGATCCGACAGTAACAACTGAGTGAATGCCCGCAGCAGATGGGGAGCCTTAGGATTTTTTTACGAACTGTCGATGAAGAGTGCGAGCAATACTATGCGCAGGTTCAGGCGTTGGAGGAGCATCTGGGCCTTCTTCCCTCCCGTGGTGGCCAGTTCGTGCCGACTGAGATGGATATCTCGGCGATTATCAAGCGCTGCGGGCCAAGGAGATTTCGCACTGCATGAATCGACCCAGGGTAATAGGGGGAGTCAGAGTAGACAATTCGGGGTCGATTCACAATTCAATTTGATCACCCGAGTCGGAAATGAGCGGCACAGGTCGCTCCGAGATGCTAAGGGCAGTGTCCACTGCAGTAAGAATGCCTTGGCACAAGAACTGTCCCGAATCCCGATGTACTAACAGGGAGAGAAGCTGCAAGCAAAGACTGCAGGAGGACTCCGCGTGCCAGGCAGTGCCCAAGAGGCGAGCGGATCATTGATCTGGCATACAGACAACGACACGTGAGGACCCCTCCAAATCGGGATGGTTGATCAACAACTGATCAATTCCGCCACTCAACGCGACGACCTGCGACGACACGCTGGACGAGCTTACAGCTGCAAAGCATTCACAGTAAGGGGTATAAGGGGTAGCATTTGCACCTGTGGCTATTTTGTGAGCTCTCTGGATCCACACTAGATCTCAAACTTCGCAGTACAGTCCACATTGAGCCGAGAACAGCCGAATTCTGCACATTCTGTCTATAGCCCCGTCAATACACATACCAATGAAGACCCACACTGTATCTTGGAAATGGCTCTTCCTTTGAATCACTATCTGCCCCTTTCATAAGGCACGTGTCTTTGCCACGCGACATCAGTTGTATGCACTCACACCGACGATTATCATATTTAGGGCCCACCTAGGTGCAATTTGAACACCCAAGTGTCAAATTGCACATAGGTGGACCTGAAATTTAATTTACTTCTAGTACTTTTGGTCCCACTGATTTTGTAACCTAAAACAATAGAATAAAATTATGATTCAGCTGCCCTGAAACCCATTTGAAAGCCTATGATTTAGATTACACGAAAGTCCAACTGAAATTGAAAACCAAAATCACACCAACAATTATCATATTTTGGGTGAGCTGAAACTTTATTCGAAACGAGTCCGCAAATTGTGCCATTGGTCCGGGAAATGCCGAACCAATGGGAAATTTCTCGTATTAGTTTCGAATAAAGTTTCAGGTCACCCAAAATATGATAATCATCAGTGTGATTTCGATTTTCAATCTCAGTTGGACTTTTGTGTAATCTAAATCATAGGCTTTCAAATGGGTTTCATGGCAGCTGAATCATAATTTTATTCTATTATTTTAGGTTACAAAATCAGTGGGACCAAAAGTACTAGAAGTAAATTAAATTTCAGGTCCACCTATGTGCAATTTGACACTTGGGTGATCAAATTGCACCTGGGTGGGCCCTAAATATGATAATCGTCGGTGTGACTGCATGCCAGATCAATGATCCCGGGCTCGCCTCTTTGGTAGGTGCGCCGCCCGGATCATCGGGTGATTGATGCGAGCACCGCCACCCATTGTTTCCGTTCTGATGTCGCATCACCCCTAAGTATCTGTGGGTTGCAGTCTGAATGCATCGCGTAGTGGGTACCAATGTAGAGTAGGGACGGTTTCAATGCAGGATTTCTCTGGCATTTGAACCGTCGTCGAGTAATTATACAACATTTTCAAACACGACGGCGGCATTGGTGGGCGCTGGTTGTCAACGCGGCATTGCAGAAGACGGGATCGGTGCTTTGCAAGTATTAAGTGATGAGATGATTACAAAAGAGGTGTGGGAACAAACTCCAAAAAAAAAGTACTGATTTTATGGAGTATTACCAAAAGGAAATCACACTCAGAAGTCAACCCAATCCAATCTATATACTAGTAGTCTAAAACGGCGGGATGGCTGTCGAGACGAGGCGCAGATCGGGCTCCTCCAGCAGCTCCTTCTCGCCCCCCTTGTTCCTCTTCAATTTTTCACCTTCTTCGGAAATTCGCCGTTAGTGATGTGCCGGGCCGGGCCCAGAACTTTGCCCGACCCGCGACCGGGCTTGAGCCCGGGCTTCAGTGGGTCCCACTCGGGGCTGGATTGTTCGAATGAAATGGTAGTGTTAAGGCAGTTCAACATTAGTAAATTGAAGTACAGCATCCCGAGCACCTTGAATATGGCTGGGCAAGTCGCGATAGTAGGTCAAATTATTTTGATGCATTGATAGTTAAACAGTGGTCTTGAAAAAACTGTCTGTGAGGGTTCAAAATTTTACAGAATGAGACTTACAGTGAGTAATCATATACAGAACACCAAATCTGCTATGAAACTTACTTGAATGCAGGGAGCAAAAAAATACAGTCAAGCCCGGGCTCAAGCCCAACCCCGACCCGACCCAGGCCCTATTAGCGGGCTTGGGTCGGGTCAGGAATTTTCTCAAGCTCAAGCCTGCTCTGACCCAACCCAAGCCCAGACTTTCAAGCCCGACCCGACCCGCACATCACTATTCGCTGTCGGGGCCGACGAGCACCTGCTCGGGGTGAGAGATGTTCCAAAGCAGAAGCGCCAGGAACATTGGGGTCTAGACTCGCAACCAGCCTGCCTACAACTGGCACAAATGTGGCAAGCACTTCGCCGTAGACAGACTGGTACTATTCGGAGCTGTCAATTGAGACGGGCCTTAGTTTGAATTTTTTAGGCGGTGCCGATCACGGCATCACGGCGGCTGAGCCTTGCCATCAATTTCGATGCAACTTCAGGTCCATTGTACTGACTGCCCACATGCCCGGTGAAAATCTGAGGAGACAGAATTCAAGGCAAGTGCAATTGTCCCATACTATCCCTTTGAATCTGGTATAATACACTTGAATTGAGCACAGGGCGGATGGCATTGAAACTCCGCCCGTCTCGATTGAAGGCTCCAAATAGTATCAGGCTGCCTACGGCAAAGTGCTTGCCACATTTTTGCTAGTTGTAGGCAGACTGGTTACAAGTCTAATCGGGGTCGCTTCGAGGCAGTAGAAAGGCGCCTCGTGCATCGTGACGCCCGATGAGAATTCGATGAGGCGGAAGACGATGCGTACCTGCGGGCGGCGGGGGTCAGACGGATTGACAGCTGAGAGGAAGAAAGTGGGCGCACTGTGATGAGGGTGAGCAACACGTACATGGTGTACAGAGGGCGCTTCCATTCTTTCGAGCCGCCCATGCGGTTCATCTTGTAGTAGAAGCGGACGACGAGCCCGAGGAAGCCGAGGACGAAGAATTGCTGCAGGCCGATTCCGCCCATGTATATGTCTATGCCCAGGACTGCGATCTTCGGTGTGTCGTTGCTGATCAGCGTGCCGCCGCCTTGCACAACGAACGGGCTGTAGAAGAGATGTGAGCAACAGGGAAAATGACACAAGACTCTGAGGCGCGTACGTTATGTCAAGCAACATGAACGAAGCACAAGGACAGGCGCTGGGCGCTGATGCCCCTGACGTGTTTCTCCGACGGGAAAAAATAGACGATGCGGTTCATGAGCACGTAGAGGAACGCGTTGATCAATAGCGGCGCAAGCAGGATGAGCAGCTGCGACGGTATCCCATACGCGACAGACGTCGTGTCAAGCACCGAGAGAACATGCGCAAGATGAGTCCTACGGTTTCCCAGAACGCGGCCATTGTGACGACCCAGCAGAATTTCTTACAATAGTGGATGGCTTGGATGATGTGGGTCAGCCCGAAAAGGGCTGAAAATAGCACGGCCGCGGGGAAGGACGGGCAGCACAGGAAGGCATAGTCTGGATTATACGGATCTGCAGGGTGATCAGGGTATGCATTTAAATAAAGTATGGAGGTAGTTCTCACCAAGGCATTTAACTTGGACTATTTTGGAAAAGCGAAAGCGTAGCAACAGTGTTTAGAAGAAAGATGTGAAGTAAAAAGCGGGCAGCGAAGGTGAATGTGTTGAGCGAAGGTGAATGTGTTGGGCGCGAAGGTGAATGATCCTTGGGCATCCATCAGTGTGTCATTTTATACATAGTTCAACCTCAATTAGTATCCTCCGCAAAGAAACAAGCAAGAAACTCGCGTCAAAATTCGTAAGGTAACGGCCCATTGCTGCGTATCATTGACGGATCAGGCGCATCTTTTGCTGCGTCCGCTATGTTTCGGACTTGATATATATACAGTGCGTTCAGCGGGTCAAAACCGCGGCCCCAGCTATGCTATAGGCCAGATGTGACTATTTATGTAGCCAGGGTCTGCCAGGGTCTCCTAGCAGCAGTTGGAGGCTTTATTCCGTGCTTCAATACCATGTCGGATGGCGTCCGACAAGAGCCTTGCGACGAATTTACGTGGAATGTCCGCAGCAGGGTCGCAAAATGTTTTCGAACAGTTCTGGCTCCACGGCTTGCTCACCGGCGTTATTGTTTCGCCGGACAAGAGTTGGACAAGACAGCCAAGAAGGAAAGTATCAGCTCCCTCCGCAGCAGACTTTTTACGACGTTGGACGCTGGGCAGAGGAACGACCAATGGATTATTCAGGCTTAGGTTAGGTTAGAAAAATCGCGTCGCCACCAATGCATACGGCGCTGAAATCAACATCTATGCCGACTTGATTAGATCTTTAGTATAATGCCAGAAGCGAGTCCATCTGTCCGCCAGACATGATAATTGGGCAACAACCATCGGCTCCTTCTGTTTACAGGATCGCCGCTAGATAGCCAGGATCCCTCCACATTTGCCTCAGCCTTGTACCTGACCCATGTCCACGGCCCGCGCTGAATAAGGTCAGAAGATCCGGATAATCCGCTATGATAGCGCGCCTGCGTGTCGCAGGGACAATGTTGAATGGTCTGAATCAAGAAATGACGAGGTGGATTCTGCAGCTCCTGTGATATGGCCGGCCCATGGGTATGTTGCCCATCGAAAAGTTAAACGTACTTACGCTGAACTTGTTCGGCGTGCCTCGACGCGACGAGCCTGTCCGCCAGGGCCCAGAAATTGTCCCCCTTATATGCGCCCCGAAGCCAATCTCCGTGCCAGTCTACGTCATTGAACGTCACGACCCGAACATCGTCCGGCAGCCCTAGCACAATCAACTCATCCTCCTCCAAGGGACCAGTGTGATGAAAGACCACACACTCCAGTAGTGGACACTGCAAGAGGAGGGGTTTTAAGGCGGCGAAGAGCTCGGAATTGCAGAATGCAAAGTGTGTGAGATTGGAAATGAGAGGCAGGCTCGTCCAGTCGTGATCAGCGCGTGCATCGAGCACCTCGAGGTGCGTAACGTAGCGGAACATGGAGTGAGAGAATGAGACTCGGAAGTCGAGGGTGAGCGTGAGATAACGGAGTGGGAGGTCTCCAAGGAATCGCTCGTATGGTCCAAGGTTGGCGGTCGCGCGAAGGTTTATTACGTCTGTGCATGCAGCGATAATGGTCTCGGTTTCCGGCCGACTGTTCAGGGACAGATGTCTTACAGCACGGTGAAAGAAGACCGCTGGTTTGTCCCGAATGTCCCTGAGCAGGATTTCCATGGTGAATGGATATTCAGCTGGCGGGCGCGGGACTTCAAGACAGATGACACTGTACAAAAGAGGCTCCACCCTAGGGAAACGGTGAGGATGTGGGATTTGTTGAGGAATACAGTGATAGATGTACTTACCGCTCCCTGGCACGCTTTGCGACCAACATAAGCTTCGGGATCGTCACTGCGCGTAAGCACTTAGCACGCACACATTTCAAAGATTACGAGTACTTATGTAATCGTTTTTTTAATCAATCGAATTGAGGTTTTGAAAGTCTCCAGACATTTTGGTCACGAATTTAAGCGTGTAATATTTTTAGGGGCTGTGCTATTAATCTTAGTGGCTGTGTTGAAGCACTTTGAGTGGCTGTCCTTTAAATCGACTTCATAATCTGTGAGCTTTTAGTGGCTGTGTTCTGATTGCATAATCTGATGTTTTCTTGTAGGATGGGTTCGAGCCTCTCGATCGGCATTTTATTTTTCTCTGTTCTTTTCTCTTCCTCTATGGATACTCTCTCTCTTTGCGCTCATGCTTTCCATTATAAAATAGTGTGTTTCTTTCTCAGCCCATGCTCTTCTTTTCTTCAGGTAGATGTTGAGCTTGCAGATGCATTTCAGAGACCTCTAAAAGTCGTGTATCAAGCTGCTTGCAGTTTTCCGAGAGATACACATTGACGGAGTGTGAGAGGATGTGGGGCACCACCTTAGAGTCTACTGCTATCAGAGAGAGACTGCCTGAAGTTGGTTGTGTGCTTGCGAATTTGCAGGCTTGAGAGAGTGCATAAAATGTGCGAGTGTTGGATTTGAAGGTGAAATTTATCTGCAGGCTCAACTTCTACCTCAAGCGTAATTGTATGGTCCTATAAGTGTGTGTTATTCACCATGCTACACTGAACCCATTTACTTCACCCGGCACTTTTCATTCCCCTCCTGTGACATGTCTGCCATAGGGAGTGCATATAGGTCAGCGAGGAGCGGTGTGCCTTCAAATTTACTGATCAACTCTTCATTTCCCCTGGTCCTTTTGCAGCCCCCTCCCGTTTTCCGTGATCAGGAACCGTAGGTCGGCGAGGAGCAGCAGGTCTTTTAAAATTTCAATTCTCCATCTTAAGAGCCACTGTCACTGGTTGGTCATGGCGGGCAGTTGTGATTTAACAATGGAATCCCGCCTTCAACCGGCCCATTTGCATCCCACTCCCATCCGCCGCAGGGAGCAGCGAGCTTTTATAATTCCTTAGTCAAGTCTCTATTTCAATAGCCGCTCACATGCTATATAATCGCACAGGCGGAAGATCAAATTAAAATCAGTATCTTTCTGAGCAGCTTTGCCTCCACAAATATTTATGGGGGCTCTACGGATCACCCACAGCCTACAATTTATGATTTTGACATGTAGATCAAAACTTAATACTATCCTGTGCATTGTTCTATTGGCTCGGGTTTGCTGATTAAAATTGATTAACCAACTCTAGGCAATAGGTGTACCACTTTACACTCATCTCGCACTGATTAAAAGTTGGTCTCAGCAGAAATGGGTAACAGTTCAGGTCAGAGAGCAGATCTGTGGTTCTCAAATACTTGACACTCTGGTGATCAGATCTAACCCGGCAACCCCCCACTTCATGATTGGTGCCCCAGCCTGTCTTTCGTGAGAAGCGGTGGGCCTTTGTTCAACTCATCACTTGATTTCACATCCTATCTAAATTCACTGACCAGTGGCCACATCATCCATCGCAATATTAATGCTGCGGTCGGCAAGGAGCGGCGGGCCTTTAAAATTGATGGTCAGGTTCCTTTCTTTACCCTGGACAAGCTCCAATTCGGCAGGTCTCTACGGCTCACACATAGCCAACAATTCCAATCTGGTATGTTGTGTATTTGGGAACCTGTTCCGGGCACCAACATCTCCACAACAAACGAACCACATGTCAACCGGAATGAAAACTTGTGCCCTGTGGCCTCAAAGGGCTACAGCTCCAAAATAGCTATATACTACATCCGTTTGAAATTCATGGTGCTGAGGGGTATAACAGTCAGGCTATCGGTGCGAGTAAGAAAAGACACCTACCGTGAGATGGTGATCGCTGTTGCGATGAGGCGAAAAAAATGTAGCTTAGCTTGTGCTGGCGGCCAGTATTAACTTGGAGTGAACTGAAATATAGCATTTATACTTACCCACCTCACCAGCAGTGTTAAACCTTTGTACAGTCGATTTTTACAGCCATTCCCCTCAAGCAGCATGGTACTTAACGATATGAGTATCTGTATGAGGCAATAAATATGTTCAGTTCACTCCACCACGAAAGGAAAAAAAAGTCCATAAGTGCGAGTTTGCTGGGCCGGGCCTCGGCCATCACCCCCAAGTGATACGCTCCAATTCAGTTCAGGGGGGAGTTTAGGGGAATGCATTTGGACCTCGGAGGCCTGAATTGGTCATCCCAGACAGGTAGAAAGTGACGCTGAGTGCGCGCGCGTTATAACTTATAAGCTGTTGTAACGATGTGAGGTTACAGCTAAGTCAGAAACGATAGACACCCTTGGATTTCCGAGCAAAGTTCGGGCCGAGCCGCGGCTGTGCGGCAGCGCCGTCAATTTTAGTTCCATCACACACCACCGGTCTCCACAAAATTTGCTTTTACCGTATGATGTATCCTTCGCTGCGTGGGGCCGTAGAGAGCCCTGCCAGTGGCATATAAACACAAACCACTGTTGAACCGTCCACTCTCAACCCACAACCACAGCGTCGTTTAATCCCTATAACGTGCACATGAACCCCCTGCCAAGCCCTTGGCCCTAACACAGCTTATCTTCTTGGCCTCGGCCCCATGCCTCCCACTACAAACAAGCAAACAGCAGTGGCTCGCAGCAATGCAGTCCTCAACAGCGGCATGTGGCGTCTATTCCCCGGCATGGTGGTATGAAGTGAGCATTGGGAGATAAGAGAGTCGTGTACAGTTGCTTTGTGATTGTGGAGCTTCACTTAGGTTATGATGCCGCATGCAGCCGGCTCGGCCCGAACTTTGCTCGGAAATCCAAGGGTGTCTATCGTTTCTGACTTAGCTGTAAAAGTCGATGCCACGTGGAATACTGCGGCCGAAATGATCAGGGCTTCGCCACGCTGATCCGACCCCTCCCTGCTCAGTTCGAAGTTCAAAAAGGGCAGGCATTGACCGGGACATGTGTAATGATTTTGATCCATTAGGGGAAGTCAAAGCGAGAATCGAATGGCGATTCTCGCCGATTCTGATGTCGATTCTTGATCGATTCTCGTGTGAGAATCGATCAAGAATCCACATCAACTTTGACCCCCCTGTTTCTGAGCTCGATTCTCATGTTTCAATTCCCAACTGAGAATATATATTTTTGAGTGACTAGTACATTTCCACCGTCTTGATGCCTCGCCTTTCGTCGCGCCAGCACCGTGTTCATGACGTGCTCAAAACCTTTCTGGATCACCACACTACACGGCTCAAGAGCATGCTGTGGCAGAAGAAGAAATCCAAGTGCCACTCACACCAACAATTATCATATTTAGGGCCCACCCAGGTGCAATTTGAACACCCAAGTGTCGAATTGCACATAAGTGGACCTGAAATTTAATTTACTTCTAGTACTTTTGGTCCCACTGATTTTGTAACCTAAAATAATAGAATAAAATTATGATTCGGCTGCCATGAAACCCATTTGAAAGCCTACAATTTAGATTACACAAAAGTCCAACTGAGATTGAAAATTGAAATCACACTGATGGTTATTATATTTTGGGTGACCTGAAACTATATTCAAAACTAATTTGAGAAATCTCCCATTGGTGCGGCATTTCCCGGACCAATGGGACAATTTGCGGACTCATTTCGAATAAAGTTTCAGCTCACCCAAAATATGATAATTGTTGGTGTGATTTTGGTTTTCAATTTCAGTTGGACTTTCGTGTAATCTAAATCGTAGGCTTTCGAATGGGTTTCAGGGCAGCCGAATCATAATTTTATTCTATTCCTGCTACCTTTAGGTACGGGTTCTTATATAGCGCCCTATCAGCCCATGTTTTGGCAGACCATCACATTTTCGTCAGCTGTTTCCTCGTAAGCACGTATCCTCCCCGCCAAAATCCTCCGGCCTGTCTTCGGCCGGGCGGTTTGCCGCTGATTGCCGCAGTTGCACTCGTAACCATGCTGACTCCGATTTCTCAACATATGGAGAGAAAGTCGAACTTGACTAAGAAATCTCTTTCCTCATGAAAAAAAACTAGCCCATGAGCTAGGTCAATTTACCGTGGTCCAATGTGAGCTGGTCGACGTCGCGGGATGCCCGTGACGTTGACCGAGCAAACTTTGGACCGCCCATTCTTCATATCACTAGGGGCAGTCAGAGTAGAGGATTATGGAGGGATTATGGAGGGATTAAAGGAAGGATTGTGGTGTGATTATGGATTTAAATAAAAGCCATAATCACGCAGAATCCTCGCATAATCGCGCTCAATTCTGACCGCCCCAAATGTTCGGGATTATGGTGCCAAGATTATCCAGATGCAATTAATCCACGAAGGCCATAATCCTCCATAATCACAGCCATAATCATAATCCTTGCAGAATCTCCTCCGGAGGAGATCATGAGATTATGGAAGATTATGGATTAACGTGATTATCCCACGCTTTAATAATTTGAGAATCCCTCCATAATCCAAACCCATAATCCGCCCATTTTCTTCTAATCTGACTGCCCCTATTAACTCTTCATGCACTCACTGATCTTATTCAAGGCAAGGACAATCTGCTTACATAAATTCAGTCTGAAATCTACACGAAATGACCCTGAGTAACTGGTAGCGGGCTGTGCCGCTTGTCGGCCCTACCCGCTTTATTACTTTAGGCTACAAAATCAGTGGGACCAAAAGTACTAGAGGTAAATTAAATTTCAGGTCCACCTATGTGCAATTCGACACTTGGGTGTTCAAATTGCACCTGGGTGGGCCCTAAATAGGATAATTGTTGGTGTGACTTTGCGCGCGCCAGCTTGACCCCGCAGGAGAGCGAAGAGCTGACACTTTTGGCATCTTTCATGCCCTCGACTACGCCAGCCGTGGATACCCTAGGCAGTGTGGACGGTGTAGCTTTCGTATTGTGGGCCATAGATAGACTACTAGGATAGTCTTAGACGACGGTGTACAATAGGAGAAAAATGTTATGTAATTTTAATTGAGCGTGACTACACGGGACTTGTGAGAGCTTAGGGCGGGATGGCGGCTTAGGGCGGGATTGATTCTGGGATTGATTCTGGATTGATTCTGCCGAGTTCCTCCTCCGGAGGAGCAACATCGATTCTGGTCGATTCTGGATCAAGGCTGATTCTCGCACGATTCTCGACCCAGAATCGACATCAGAATCGATTTCAGAATCGAACGAGAATCGATCCGCCCTGACCACTTTGACTTCCCCTATTAGAATGTGTCCACTAGTATCGGCTTTTTGACCGGGAAATATATAGTATGTAAGCCACCGTAAGCGGTCACTTAGCAGCGGCGGGTGAACAAGTAGAACGAGATAATTAAGAAGAAGGATTTTCCATCTCCCCGGGGTCCGTCTTCAGAGGGATGGAGCTGGGGGGAAATGTAGTCTTGTGTATAGAGGATAGGGCTCATTCATAGCTAATTTGGGCTTGATGGGCACAAGTGGTCTGAATCCTGAAATGAAAATGAAGATCTCTTTGACTACATATGAAGTGATTTTTTACAACTACACCTAATACTTGTGGGCGACCCGTTGCTATTGAAAGCAAAACAAGCAATTTCACAGCAATGTGGTTTCATCTCAACAAAACACCATTGATATGGTCGGGAAAGCACAACAGATCGCTTCAGACCTATCACTGGTTGAACATTTCAAGTTTTTCGGTGAAAAACTTGAAACTTTTTCAAAACTTTTTTGACTTTGTTTCACATTTTTCACTTTGAGTCAAAAAGTCCTGAAAGTTTTTAAGTTTTTCATCTGCTTTTTTATGACAGTCCAAATGCACTTTTAATCCCGCGCTACTTTTTTATGCATTTTTCGGTTTTGCAACACTTTATGATGAAAATGGCCCTTTCGCGACACTTTTATGGGCCCCGAAATAATGTAAATAAGTGTCGTGGAAAGTCCGATTTCGCGACACTTTTATTGGGCAAATCCAACTTGCGACACTTTCATTTCGGACATCTGATCCGCGACTCTTTTACATTGACTGGACCCTGATCTCCGACACTTTTATTGCACGCGCGAACTTATTGTTGTGGCGCACGAACTTTTTTAGAAAAATTATTAAATCTACAGCTTGTATTATGGCTACAGCTACATCTAAGTAAGATATTGCAATGCTCTCATCCTCGCCCGTTATCGGTGGCACATAGGCAGTTCTGCATTCTGTGAGACAATAAGAAACACCTCACTCTGGTCCTCCTCCCGAGCCCCTCAAGCTTCCTCTTGCCGTCCCCACATGCACGCACACATCGCGGGCAGGAGACCCATGTCTTCGCTCCTTTCGTACCCCCGCCGCTGTGTCCCTTGGCCTACTACACACACCTATCAGATATTTTACATTAGCATATCTTGCTTACATGTAGCTGTAGCACACCTAGTAATGCCCATGGCCTTGCTTGGCCTGAAAGCCAGGGCTTTGGCCTGGCTTGAGCGGGCCTGGGCTTGGAATTCCTCAGGCCCAAGCCCAAGCCCACCCCCCAGGGCTTGGCCTGGCCTGGCTTTGGCCTGAGCCCGGGCTTGAGGACTTTGGCAGACTTAACTCTGTATACCTGTCACATAGCAAATTGAGTGGTTTCGGGGGGCCCTGAAACGTTCCCGAAATTATTAGTTCAAGGACCAGTTACTTGAGTCCTGAAAATGCACCTGAAATGTTAATTATCTGCACGCCCGAAGCTGGAGCCGAAACTACCCGATTTGGGTATATTTTCGGCACCTCTGATTTGTTTAATTTCAGATGCAGTTTTGGCCCATCTGAAGCTGCTCCTGAAACCAATAGTTTCAGGAGCACTTCCAGCGTGCCCCAAGCTTATTGTTTCAGCAGCCCCGGAGCCAGCGCCGAGAACAATAAGTTTCGGATCCGGGTTTCTGGCGTGCCGAAACTGATTCCAGGCCGGCCTAGAGCGCTCTAGGCCTAGTTTGCGCTGCACCGAATCAGGTGCCGAAGCTTATTGTTTCGCAAGCCGGTCCCGGACTTGCCGAAACAATAGGTTTAGGGCAGGCTGAAGCTGCTCCTGAAACCAATAGTTTCAGGAGCAGCTTCAGGCAGCCCTAAATCACTTCTGAAATCAGAAATTTCAGACATGCCGAAAACATACCCAAATCAGGTGGTTTCAGCCTCAGCTTCAGGCTTATGGAAACTTTATATTTCAGTTATGTTTTCAGGTCTATGTATCTGGAGACCTAAACTAAAGAGTTCAGGAATGTTTCAGGGTGCCCCGAAACCTCCCAATTTGTTGTGTGTGTTCAAAATGCCTGTGGTTTGAAATGAGGTGAAACAGAAGTGAACAGTGGGTGAAACCATACTATGCGGACATATTTTCGACATATTTTCGACTCTACTTGGTTGCTTTGAATTATTTCGTTGCGAGCTTCAAATTTTGCACCAGGCAAAAAATGTTTCGACGCCCATCCGAACTTGCCAAGAAAGGGAACAATTCAGTGAGTTGAAGTTGAATCAGTTGAACATAACAGGGAATAAATAAGCCGCTGAGGCATTTACCCAGACCAGAGCTTGCGGGCTTGGCTCGGGCTTGAGAATCTTCAGGCCAAAGCCCCAGGCCCGCTGAAGCCCGATGTCGGGCCTGGCTTGGCTTGGCCTGGCCTGAGTGGGCTTGGCCTGGCGGGCCTGAGGGCCTCAAGCCAGGCCACGGGTATCACTAAGCACACCTATCAGATATTTCACATTGGCATATTTTACTTACATGTAGCTGTAGCCACAGTACAAGCTATAGATTTAATAATTTTTCTACAAAAGTTCGCGTGCAACGGCAATAAGTTCGCGGGCGCGACAGCAATAAAAAAGTTCGCGCTGTCAATCAAAAAGAGTCGCGGATCAGATGTCCGAAATGAAAGTGTCGCAAGTTGGATTTTGCCCAATAAAAGTGTCGCGAAAGGGCCATTTTCATAATAAAATTGTTGCAAAACCGAAAAATACATAAAAAAGTAGCGCGGGATTAAAAGTGCATTTGGACCGTCATACTTTTTGAGCAAAAAAAAACTGCAAAATCCTAAATATTTTTCACCAATTTTTTCACCGAAAAATTTGAAATGTTCAACCAGTGTATTAGAATAAATCTTTGTATGAAACACTAAATACAAGAGTGTTTATTGAGAGAAAATCCTGGAGAAGAAACGAGCGGTCATATCATCTTACCTGCATGCACTGAAATCGAACAAGGCCGGAGCTCAACAATTGCAAGTTACATAAGTTTAAAGCCAACGTTCCTCGGTTCACGCCCTGCAGCAGCAAAGTCAGGAGACAAGATACGAACTCTTATGCTACGGGCATGCACCATAACGATGCTCGGTGATGGAAACGAATGACGGCGAAACAGCGGGAGTATTCAGAACCGCTCCACTTTTGATGACGGGCGCTGATGCGAAGTGAAAAGCGGGCTGGGCCGCATTCCTCTACCTACCTACCTACCTCGTTCGGCCATCGAGGAAGTGACATTTGACAAATATTTTCTGACGCAGGGCCTGTAGCCGTGACCACCACGACCCGCAGCAATATTCATTTGTTGACAGACGGCCCTGGGAGCTAATTCAGAGTCGAATTAAAATACAGCGAACGGCTCGTGGGCAAGTTAACACAGTACTGTCAAGTTAATAAGGTACTAATGCTGCCGTTATATAGAGCACGATGATTAGTCAAAATCTCTAAGCTCTTCCTCTGTTTCTGCCGTTTAGACCTGTCTTCAACTGCCCGAAATTTGCATCTCAACAGTCCAACGAATGATACTAAAACACAAACTTGAACATCGACTCAATTGACTCTGAGTCCGCGTGAAGGGCCACACCGCATTCTGACGTGGCGTATTCCGGCTTTCTCACAGTCTCGGACCATACTCTCATGACATCCCAATTTGGGAACCCACTCATGACAAGGTTCCCAAATTAGGGTATCATGAGAGTATGGTCCGAGACTAGCTTTCTCATAGAGCTGCGCATCGTCCAGAAGAAGGCATCAAAACACGAACTCGAACATCACATCAATCTAGTCCGTGAATTTATTCCACGTCACTTATGTCATACCGCCCGGCGCCTATCTGGGCGGCCGTTTCGATGAGATTTAGACAATTAATATCTACTCAACGTGCAGCTGGCCGCCATTAGTCTAGATTTGCTTGCACATCAAAACCCGTGAGTCATATTGCCTCAAATCTATAGGTTCTGCTCCAGAGGGAGACTAGAATGAGATTGGAGGTGTTTTTAGTTACATATCCAATAATTACTTACTATTCCTCCTAACGATTTCTTCACGTACTGCGTCTGCAGAAGACCCACCCCTCAGCACCGCCACCAAATTACATCTGCTGCTGAGCTCGAGGACATGCAGCCAAAAGACCGGGAATAATTTGAGGTGTTTATATAATATATCGGACCCACTTTGATACTGTCCTGAGGATCCACTGGCCTCTGAAGAGCCACGATGGAGACGGGGACTCACGGCTTTTGCTGCGCAAGTAAAATCAGACCATACAGTTTTTTTTTTTTTCACCATCTCAAAAAAAAAAAAAAATGTTTCTGTATGCTCTGACTTGGGAGACTAGGCCGCCATCCGGCAGGGGGAATTCAACTCCACTTACTCAGGAATATCTATATAAGAAAAGCCGTGTGTTGGCCAGACAAAAGTGGCGCCTGTGGGAACTGGTGATATCATACGCTGCGGACCGTGGTCCGGAAGGCCACAGCCACCTCCACCTTCCGCTCCACCACTCCGTTCCAACCACTCCACGCAGCTCCGATGCCCCGAACGCGTGTAACTAGCCACAATAAACATGATCATACTTTCTTTTACCCAACACTCAATCCCGAGCGCTAAGTACCTTTGATACATCGTATACCTATTGCCAAGGAGTCCACAATGTGCGCTTCCCTCCATGTCTGCATTATGGTAGCCAGCTAACGGAGCAATAGGAACCTTTTGACACCTCCAAGTACCCCACGACGTCACAGCAGTGAACGTCCAGTATTGCGAGACCTGCGAACGGGTGCAGAACTAAGTCCACGTCGACGCCGTGTCCCTGATCGCGGTGGATTACCGAGAATAATCAAGTTCCGAATGGGCGGAAGACTTTACCTCTTGTTCCTCGAGCACCGAGTGCTGGCAGATCGGCAGGTCAGAAACGGCGTCGGCAGCGAGAGCAACAAGAACGGGGTGAAAATACCCCTCCGCTACCGCAGCACAGCACCACTAGATCCCTCGGCCAGCGCGCACGACAGGAACGAGCGCGCGTACCCTCCGGTCTTCAACGACCCAGAGATCGTTATTCGGTCTGTGCTGCGATCACGGTAAGGCTCAATTGCAGACATTGCAGGAGCCTCCGGAACCGCCGCAGCGACTGTTTTCGGGCAGCGATACGCAGGCTGTCGAGTTTCGAAGCCACATTATGCAATATAACGCTGCTCTCGCATTTACCTCTCTCGGTGTCTCAGACGTGAAGAGCATTAACAGACACGGGCCCAACACGTGGGTCTTTCGGATCCAAGGCAATCTTTACCATCTATCGGGGTCACTCGCCGCTCCTGATGGAGTCTCGCCGTCATACTCGCAGCTGTATATGTACGATCCCTCCGTTGCTCTCCAGCAGCGGATGAATCGCAACAGCAGTCTTCGTCGGGACAAAATGCAGAGTCTGCAGGCTCTATTAACTGAGTTCCATGTGTATGCGCCGGTTCACAAGCAGGCGTACGAGTTCTCCAAGACCTGGGAAATGCTGTTGAGGACGCCGAGATAAGACTTCGCGTCGTTCCTGGCAACGACCGTCGGCGTTATAATCTGCCTACTGCAGAGGAGGTGGCCGTCGTTCTTTCTGGAGATGGCTCCTCCGGCGATGGGCGCGACATCATCCTCCGCAATTGTGCGCCCGCTCAGTCACCCATGCTCCGTATCTCTGATATTCACCCCAGCTACGCCCCACTATATTATTTCTCCTCTTTCCACAGGGAGAGAATAGATGGCACCCGGATCTTTACCTGGCTCCGGAGGCAGGAAAACAGCCGAGACGCCTTACTCAAATTCGCTACTATGTGTTCCGCCTCTTCCCACGTTCCGACGAATTTTTGGTCTCCATGGTTGGAATTCGAATCTATTGGTTTCTCTTGATTCAAGACTTCAAATGATGTTGACACAACATTCAACTCACCGACTTTGAGGCGGGGGTCTCTAGGAAGTGTGCTTCAACACACATATTCTGGTTTACTTTCGCGAGGAACGTTGGCCGAAATTTATATGCCATTCACTCACTTGGAACCCCACGGTGGGCTTGCGTCATCGACACCGTCACCACTCATGTTCTAAACAGCCCGCTCCAATGCTCCAACGCCCCACTTCACGGTGGCCTGACTACAGAAGACACGAACAGTAACATGACTTCTGTTGCTCGCGCTCAATATTTTCCATCGCCACAATTTTTAATTCTCTGCCATTTTTTTCCCAGTCTCCACCAGTCTCCACCGACTCCCCACTAACGTATCCCTCCCTGCAACGTATAAAAGTTCCCGCTGTGGCGAATTCCTCATCCCACCCAGAACGATCGTCTTCGACGGCCAACTGTTCCTACCTTCCACTGAACCCGCTCTCATTGGGTCATTCCGCTACAATGAGCACGACACTGAACGGTCAACTGTTCCTACCTTCCACTGAACCCGCTCTCATTGGGTCATTCCGCTATTTCAATGAGCACGACACTGAATTCGCGGAGGTCGGCTGCTACAGCATGACTATGCGTGTAAGGTGCCCTCCATTCTATCACAATTCCTCTTTCATTCCGGGCCAACAGGTTGCACGCACGATCCCTACGGTTGAGGTTTCCTTGCAAATCCTCACACCTGTCGACTACCATGTTATGGGCGACATTGTCTCAGTGCCTGTAAATGCTCTCACTGATGTTAACTCATTTCTGACTCGAACCACAGCTTATTCCCCTCGGGTCGCCGGAGAATTTCAACTCTGCCATCAGAGCTTTGTTTACATCTGCGACGTTCCAACCGACATCAATCGCGACGATGCCACTTTCACGCTCAACGCTGAACAATATCTCTCTGCGACCCGGTTGTCGGATGCGTTCCCGACCCGGTGCCTCATTCCCGACACCCGAAATTCAAGGAGTATAAGCCAGCCCAGGCAAAGGAAAGGCTGTTTCGGTCACTGGATTTTTGACGGGCCTCGAGCGCAACGAGGACAAAACGGTCAAGGAGTTCATCGTTGATGTTGATACCGTGACCTTCCTCGGTCAACCAGCAGGATCAGCTGCACCAAAGGCTGAAGAGAGTCCCGCGAAGATTGGTATGTTGGTATTGACTCCTTCATGTTTCATCTACTTATATTCTTCCTTAGCTCAGGGCACTCACGCCTCAAATTCACCGGATTTTTGGAAATCAAGGCATCGACACCAAGTCCGACCAGCCTGCTTCTAAGAAGCGTAAAATGGCGGACGATATAGCTCAGGAGGAGGCCGATGATAAGGAAGAAGGATCGTCAAACGGCCGCTTGCGTCGCCGATGATTTTTTCCAACCAAACTTTGATCAATGTATTTTTATATAGTGTACCAAATGACTTCGTCTCCATACCTCTTTTGAAAGCTTTCTCTGAGATCATCCGTAGCGAAGCACGGGTAACTGCTAGTTTTGGCATACTTATATTCCGTGTGTCGACCCTCTGTAGTTACGTATGGGTTTGATCCGATGTCACTGCGTTCCCTGGGCCTGTCGGCACAGCCTGTGCCGAGCAGCGTCGGCAGAGGTCGGCGGATCCGGAGGTAGGCAGACTATGCCGATGTCCGGGCATAGTCTGCCCACATATTCTGCCACGAGTGTGTAGGTCACCTGTTGCCGTTTTTAGTGTTAGTGTGTATCTGTGTTCACTGTTTACCTATCATTTTGCCGTCGGCCGATCAAAGCCAAGCTCGCCCCATTTGAGCACACTTGCCCACCACTGAGTAGTCTCGATTCCAGACGTTCGGGTGCATCCGGATCACCGGAACATCGGAGATTGAAAAATGAAGCGCAGAGGTGGCACCCGAACGTCTGGTGCACTCCGCATAGTAACACCCCCCATCGAGTCACATTTGTGATCCCATCGCTGTCAATGGCGCGACCAGTCACATCCATGCCAGTGACATCTCTCGACGACCCTGCTTCCCTTCGTGATGGCGCCGTCTAAAAGAACGCGCTTCAACGTCTTTTCTGCCCGTGGCCAACAAATATTACAAGAGGCTCGGGATGCGGCCAAGGAGAGCTCTGGGTACGACTCGGCCAAGACACGCGCCGATATGGCAGCAAAATTTCAGGCGCGCTTTGGTCGAGTGCCTTACCCGTGGCAGCTAGATGTTGGCGAGGCCTTCATTCTCAAGCTTGACGGGTCATAGTCCGAGTTATCGTCGGACACATCTGGGCCCAGGTCATCGTCAGAATCGTCGATGAAGGTGGTGTCCATAGTGCGAGAAGCGGGATAAGTAGTGAGGACAGGGGCAAGCAGATTGATTGATTGATATGATAGTCACAGTTGTGACCCGATGGGGGGTGGTGCTATACCGTAAGTAGTATACGAATTGCCCCAGACGTTCTGGAGGGATCACCGTGCACCTAAGCGACCTCCGGCGCCATTACGTAAAAGCCTGTTTGGGGGGTTATTTCATGTCAGTAAAAACCCCCTAACAGGCGGTCGGAGGTGCGTAGGTCCCGGAGGTGTGGGGCTTCTATTATGTCATTTGTTCCTTTTAGGGGCCTGTGAATTCTCGGCATCTCCCAGCATCTTCCCACCGTCCTCGCCGCCGGAGGCATCAGTGGTGGGCCTCCATCAGGGCCTCCACCGTGGTTTACCAGGGCTCCATTGCTCAATTAATTTGTAGGATATATATGTACCATGTTCTCTACTGTCTCAGGTCATTATATGCTGATTTCATGCCTCTGTGGCTGAATTACCATGCCATCAGATATGTGCAAATTCAATACTCGCCTGTTAAAAAAGTATCAGATCAATCCTGGCCACAAGGAACACCGAAATCATTGAAATCCAGGTCTAATTGATTATCCAGAGCATGGGATTTAGGTTTCCGGGGCGATTGAACTGCTCTGCCCTGTTGAATGTGGGGTTCCAATTTGGGTCCCTACGAAGAACGAATAAAAGAAACACTCCACTATAGCGCTTATGTTGTTATCAGAGTTTTGATTCCGACTTTCTAGCTTTGAACACCTTGAATGTGTCTCGTCCGAGGTGTCGGAGGCGCCGGAGGCGCCGGAGGTGCCGGAGGTGGTGGAGGCCTCCATCGTTCTGCCATTCTAGTTGCAGAGACACTCCACTCTACCGTTTATGTTCTTATCAGAGTTTTGATTTCCACTTTCTAGCTTTGAACACCTTGAACGTGTCTCGTCGGAGGTGTTGGAGGTGTTGGAGGTGGTGGAGGCCTCCATCGTTCTGCCATTCTAGTTGCAGAGACACTCCACTCTACCGTTTATGTTCTTATCAGAGTTTTGATTTCCACTTTCTAGCTTTGAACACCTTGAATGTGTCTCGTCGGAGGTGTTGGAGGTGTTGGAGGTGGTGGAGGCCTCCATCATTCTGCCATTCTGGTTGCAAATACCTTGAATCAGGGTATTGTATGCTCTTTATCCTCCAATGTATCTATTGTGAAGCTGTTGGATCTGAAATAAGTCACCTACTTTATTGACTTTAAACCTGCATTGCCTCCGTCAGGCACCTTCATCACCTCCGTCACCAAATACTTGAGTCTAGCACTCCATCCCAGAACTCTGGGTCCTCCAAACACACTATTACTCCATGAGCTGGAGGGGCTGTCTCAGACACAGGATGTGTAAACCTTCCTAGAAGGTGCCGGAGGTGCCGGAGGTGTGCTGTAGGCCTCCGGCACATACAGAAAAAAATGGGACACATCTTCTGAGGCCTAAATATGACTCACAGGCCCCTAAAAGGAACAAATGACATAATAGAAGCCCCACACCTCCGGGACCTACGCACCTCCGACCGCCTGTTAGGGGGTTTTTACTAACATGAAATAACCCCCCAAACAGGCTTTTACGTAATGGCGCCGGAGGTCGCTTAGGTGCACGGTGATCCCTCCAGAACGTCTGGGGCAATTCGTATACTACTTACGGTATAGCACCACCCCCCATCGGGTCAGTTTTTACTAACATGAAATAACCCCCCAAACAGGCTTTTACGTAATGGCGCCGGAGGTCGCTTAGGTGTCACCGTGCTTCATTTTTAAAACTCCGACCGGAAATGATCCGAATCATGATGTAATCCTATTATTAGAAGCTACTACTCTCAGCATGAAGCGCGGTATCCCTCCAGAACGTCTGGGTTACCGAGACTAACCACTGAGCATTGTATAACTTATAAGTAGACTTAATCAAGGTTGAAAGAGAGAGTGTCGAAGCACTCTCGTGTTACAGTACTTCTTCACCATATGGAATATTGTTCTATTATTGCTAGTAGGGTTATACGACCGCCCGACCAGGGCCGTGGCCAACAGAAGTCTCCGGAATCAGGGTTAACGTTTCGCAAATCATTTCATAGTACATCACAACGAGGCTACCCACTACCACGGATGACTGAGGAGCAGCCGTATACAAGGGCCAGGGTCAGGCAAGTGGTTTTGAGGGCAAGGGCAGAGGTTAGCAGGGGATGTCGATCCGACCTCTGCAGAGGTCAGCAGTGTGTCATCCTAGATCGGCACAACTGTGCTGATCTGATGTCAGTAGGCTGTGCCGACCGGCCCAGGGAACGCAGTGTGTGGGATTCTCGGTGCAGGGTAGGCTTCACTGCGAGGTGTGAAATCCTCTCTAGTAATGTAGATATAAACGACAAGGTCTAGGTCTTCGGTATCCACCTATGTCCGAGTCCGCGCCATTTTCGTGACTTCGTAACTTCGCTGAGTTTTGCGAGAACTTTGTAACTTTGATGGGAATCCGTGAAAGCTCGTAATTTCGATAGCTTTCTGTGAACGTTCATGAGTTAGTATTCCGGACTTGTCAAGCGGCGACTCCTCGGCACATCACGGAGTGATGCGTATCAACAGCTTGCCGAGATGGGCTGGTCAGGTTTGGGTTAGGTGGTTAGTGGCTAGAGGTTAGTGGTTAGGGTTAGCAAGGTATCTATATGAAAAAAAATTGGCAGAGACTTGAGTGGCGGAGAATGATGGCCGGATTGATATGTTTGATTTGTGTGGGTTGTACATCTCTGAACTTTCCTGGAAACTCGCCAATGTGACGAGTCAAAGTGACGAAACTTCGCAACCTTAAGCGAAGTTACGAAGTCACGAAGGTGGGTACGAGTCCCTATGTCCACAACAGCCCCACCACTGGACACTCGCTTCTTTCCTCTATGGCATGGCGCCGAGCATCCAAAGCATGTTCGAACTGCAAGAAGCGGAAGACCAGGGTGAGTACGGGCTCGAGGCTGAGCACCAGCCATAACGAAAGTCTGATTTCCCCTGCAGTGTATTACGCTGGAGAAGGCTGCCACAAGTCCGTGCAAGAGGTGTAAATTGTGCAAGGTCCAGTGCGAATACGTCGTGTCGGAGCAGGGGCATCAATATCCTCCGCAGTCGCCCTCAGTTATGTCGGAATCAGATCCAGAGATGGCATCGGCGTCACCTCAGCCGACCTACGAATTCTTACACAGATTCGACGCGTCCGGACATCGGGGGAGTTCCGCGTCCATCCAACCCTCATCCAGCTTGTGGGATGACTCCCAGTCGACAGTCACTGCGGACCAATCCTCGACGCACCGGGTGTACACGTCAACCAGGGGACATCAATTCGATTACAGTCCAAGTCTCTATCTCCCTACACCCACTCCCACCTCGTCGCTGTCTGGATGGTACCGAACATCTGCGTACCATCCGCCGCTGCCGCCACCGCCGTCGAGGTTCAATTATGAGTATGAGCTGCAGGCCGCGCATGCGCGTGCGTATCTGACTCGTCACCGGCATCCCTGAATCTGAATCTGAATCTGAATTCTATTTACCCCGTACCTGGCCTCAAGGGCTACGCAGCAGTACACTAGATATAACCTAGTCACAGGGAAGGAATAAGTAATGCTATCGGGTGTTATGTTGAGAGACAATTATATGTAAGAGAATGCGAGAGGAATAAGAGGTGAAAACAAGTGGGGAAATACTTTGCAATTAGTAAGCGGGCGGTGATTCCGGATAGGGAGTCGGAAAGGGGAGGGGTATGAAGACACGGGGATATGTGGTGTGAGACGGTATAATTAGGTATGCAAGTAATGTAACAGAGGCGGGAAGAAGATAAAACATTCATCTAAATCTACAAGTATCAGTAATAAACTTCGTGACATGTTTGAGGAGTTGCGGGTGGTTCAGCAGAGAGTGGACATCGACAGTGCCCAGAAGTCCTGCACTATACAAGGCATGTTGAAGAGGCAGGTGCAGATGTTCCCATACAGGGCAGTGGAGGAGGAAGTGAGACCGAGTCTCCCTTGCTGCGCCGCAAGCATCACATGCGGGGGAGGGGGCGAGTCAACAGCAGAACCGGTGTGCATTGAGAGACGAAAAGTCTGTGCAAAGCTGGCAAAGAAGGGAGATGTTGGCACGCGACGGGGAAGAGAGGTAGGGTGAGCTAGGGTACCAACTCTTCCCACGTGGCAAGCCCCACAACAAGAGTTTTCTGGCATCAGGAAAACCCGAAGTTCATAATTGCGAAGAATTGTCGATAATTTTCACGAATCCGAAGATTGACGGCGATTGTGATGGATTCCGACATTGCGTAAGTCCCTTTCCGGTTTCACCAATTCTGGCCAAATATCACTGAAGGGCAGGGCAATTTTGCGCTCGTGAAAAGGCACGAGTTGCGTCTGAAAGGGGCAGAATGCCGAGCAGATGTCAAAACATAAAAGGGCTTACTAATTATTTGGTCCTCCGAATAATGTGGCGCGCGAGGCCTGGGCACAATGGAGTATGGGTCAGCAAACAAGCATAAAAGAAGGCAGAAGTTGCCACTTACCTGTACGAGTGACGCGTCTGCGGACAGCCTTGGGATACAGGAGGTGTGTGGTGGCTACCACAGCCCCCATCACCATGGGGATAACCAGGCTACGCGCCCAAACACATCGACGGGCTATGTGGTAGCTAAGAGGGACGCATATGTGGCAAGTTGTGGTCAGGATGGCGCACTGAAACCTGGAAACGAAGGGTTTCAACCCCTAGTTTGTATAAGTAGTGTATTATTTACTAACTACAAACACTAAAGGTATAAAGGGGACCGAGAAATGTAGTAGAAGAATAATACACCCCTGCCCAGGACTCTCACCTGTGAATCTTGCTTGGTCTCTCTCTCTCGCTCGCGGTATCATAACGGAACGGAACAAAACGGAACAAAATATCGATCGGAGTTTATAACGGAACGGAAGGAACATACGGAACAAATTTGGGTTGAAGTTAAGAAGTTTTGGAGTACCATTTGGTGGAGAACGTTGAAGTCTTTGGAGTTTTGGAACCACACATCACATACCTTCCCTATTCCAATTTCGCATTCGTGGTTTCCTGCCACGCGAACCCCCGAACAACACTACAAAGAACAAGAATTGGTTTTGGTTGTTAGAGTCTTTGGATAAAGACTTCAAACGCCTACCGATTTCGAACCTTTCATCACGGATCTGGTGCCAATTCGTCGCCATTATCGAGGCTTGGGGACGCTTATGCAGGCCTGGCCAGAACTTTGCAAAGAAATAGTAGAAACTATCATTCATTGGGTATGTATGTAGTAGACATGTAGGATACAGGATTAAGGAGAATGCCTCGTCCCCAAGGACACTCCGAGTCATGCTTCACTTCTACAACAGGCAGCAGCTCCTTGCCGACAGGGCCCTTTGCATTCCCGTGCATAGGTAGGTAGGTAGGTAGGTAGGTAATAGAACAGCTCTTGCTGTGCACACCAAAAACAAGATAATCATAATTCTGACAAGGCTGGGTTAACGTGGGAGCGGCAAGGGATAACATACCGCGGCTAGAGTCGAGGTGACTCCGATTTACAAGCATGGGAGAGGGAGGGGGGGGGGGATGCTCAGGCGGGGAGGTGTTACTATACAGAAAGAAAATGGGGCAACCACGCACCTGCTGAACCGGGAGGGCTACACTCGGCAGCTCCATAATGCGGGCGGCCACAGGCGGTGACATGACACGTCCAACGGACTTGACAATGTTGCTGGATCAAATTGGCTTTGAAATGGATGTCAGTATCACGGGGAGCACGGGAACAGTGTGTCTGGACTCACCGATAGTAGACAATGTGTCTCGAGTGAAAGTCCAGATTTGGGGTTCTATGACTGGCCGCAGGTTGTCAATGAACGAAATGAAGATGGTGGGGCAGGAAACATACCTGGGATTGGCCCGGTAGGGTGCTTGAGGACAGGGAGGGGAGGGGAGTGCGTTGTGAGTGAGAGAGAATGTGGACAGAAAGGAAGAAAGGTGTTTGATGATGTTGTTGCGTTCATCAAAAGCAACTGACTTCTGGGCTCACGTGTTCCGTTACGTGTTGAACGGCCCCGGGCAGCTTTACGCGAGGTTTAGGGTGGCTCTCGGTTGGCTTTAGGGACACCTTTCACTTTGCACCGTTTCTTCCCATAAATAATTCAGAGGTCTGGCACCTGTCTTATGTACCTGGGCATATATCAGGATGTAATTCCCGCTCTTCCAAAGCATAAAAATGTTGATTGTGCGAAGATTTTACAAAATGGGAAGGATTGAGGTTGAATACTGGATTGTTGAAAATTGCCAACAATTGACGAACAATTGGGGAATCTGGATTTTCCTGATGGGAGAGGTTGCGATGAAGGATGGCCTACATGGCGGGCTGCAGTTGTTCGGAGACGTGTTCCAGGACCATAGGCCCCCGCAGG
The DNA here is from genome assembly GCA_029378255.1 of Mycena rosella. Taxonomy (NCBI): domain Eukaryota; kingdom Fungi; phylum Basidiomycota; class Agaricomycetes; order Agaricales; family Mycenaceae; genus Mycena; species Mycena rosella. The sequence goes on along the minus strand of JARKIE010000349.1, from coordinate 34,808 downwards.
ACTACTAATCCCGCGTGCTACGACGCATTTACGACGGTCGGAGGTTCCCAGCAGCTGATTCGTAAACAGTAGTTCTGGACGGTCCAGTCTGATGTGATGCATGTTTTCGCACATTGACCATCAGAAATAGTACTACATACTCTCTCTGCGGCAATTGACACCGATTAAGATGCTCATGGCAAAGTTCTGAGTCCCATGGATTAATAATCCTCAACGCAGTGCGCCAATTCTTGAAACGTAGGCAGAATTTTCGGCCGAGGTTCATCCGTGATCAATAGAGCCCCAATTCCTCGCGACACAAGATTCTTTCTTCTGTGTACACACTCAAGCCCCAAATTTTCCGGGAAGATTATTCAAAGGTTGGCTTCGCTCCGGGACTCATAGGTTGGCCGCCGACGCTGCCCTACGAAGCCATCAATCCTTTAGCCAGTCTCGCAACGGAAATCTTACTTCATCTTCAATTCTTTCCAGTTCAATGTTCTACGTAGACTCGTAACCAGTCTGCCTACAAATGGCAAAAATGTGGCAAGCACTTTGCCGTAGGCAGACTGGTACAACTCGTGATGACATGATTGAGCTATGCGCGGAGTTTGAAAATTTCTCCCCGCCGCCGCCCTGGGCTCAATTCGGGTCGTTTATAAGAAATTCAAAGAGAACCCTGTTTCTAATGCCAGCCCTCTTGAGTTCTGTCTCCTCATAATCTCCACAGGTCCGTGGGAGGCGCGTCCAAAACACTGAGAGTTACAAGGGAATTAATGGCAAGTGCTCAGCCATTGTGATGGCGTGATCGGCACCACCCAAAATTTTCAAACTCCGGGCGCAGCTCAATTGCAAATCCCGAGTTGTACCAGTCTGCCTGCGGCAAAGTGCTTGCCACATTTTTGCTACTTGTAGGCAGACTGGTTACGAGTCTATGGTCTACGTATGTAAATAATGTAATTGAAATGTTTTTTCCTCGGGACACTTTAATCGTCCCTATTGGTTGCTGGGGGGTTGAAATCGAGAACTCAACATTCCTCGAAGGCTGTTTGGCTCTGTTTCCTCAACACACGCGTCGCGCCAGATCACGGGGACCAATTACTTTCGGCAAGACTCGGATCCCAGCCTGATCTCAGATCTGATTCTAATGGATCAACATGCCGTTTGGACGCCACGACGACGCTACCGTGCTTGAACCCATCTCAGTTCCCCGAACTATCCTTGACTGTGAGCACAGTTGATTGACAATGTCTAACGCGATTGATTGACATCCAGCTGTAACATGGACCCCGAAGGGCAGCCCACGGCGCGAGTAGAACAGCTGTGGTTTTCCCCAGACACAATCATAATCCGAGCAGAGAACAAGCTCTTCCAAGTCTCGCAGGGCATTCTCGCCGCAAGATCGACCGTCTTCCGCGACATGATTGGGTTTCCTCAGCCCACGAGTGATGACAACGAGCTCATCAATGGACGGCCCGTCGTACGCTTGCACGACTCAGCCGACGATGTCACCGCCTTTCTAATCGCCATATTCGACTCAAGGCACGTCAAATCTCATCTTAAGCTCCGAGTAGCGCCCGACCTCAATGTACATCTAGCTATTTTATGCCGCATCCCGCCACAGTCGAGTCTGCTCGGAATACTCAGGCTTGCGAACAAATCCGACGTCCCCCACCTCTTCCGTCGCGCGCTGGAGCATCTTACGCTAGCTGGGTGGTACACCGAGACGTGCGACGGAGTGCACGACTGCGATAGCCAGTTAATCACACCGCCAAATGCTACAGCAGCTGAAGCCCTCGCAATTAGCGCGGCGGCGGCGGAAGTCGGCGCGCAATGGCTCCTCCCTTGGGGCTACTACACCGCAGCGACATTCGCCGGCCGCGAAGTTCTCCCGTTGATGGATGACGAGCGGCTGGTGCAGCACGCACGGAAATGCCTCGACGCGCATGTGCACATGGTCCGCGGAACGGCTGCAGTGAACCAATTCCTCGTCGCCGCTCCCCCAGGGTGTTTGAGCGCCTCGGCCTGCAGCGACCTTCGTAGAGACGAGCTTTCGGCGTTTTTCATCAGCGTTAAAGACCGCAAGGACCAAGACCCGATCTACGACTCGACCGAAGTCGTCGTGCGGAAGCTCCGGACGAAGGGCCTCTGCGACGTGTGTTGCACATTCGCGGAGGGGCGGCGCAAGGCGTCTGTGGCCGTTTTCTGGGAGACGCTCCCCAGTGTCTTTGAGCTGCCGCCATGGGAGGAGCTTCGTGCGATGAAGGTTGCGGCGATGGGCCCGAATGAGGATACCGGCGGAAATGCGGCGGCGTGAGTGCGCCCATTCTGGTGGTCCACGAAATTCACAATCTTCGCAGTGCTTGAACTGTTTGACAATGATTAGGTGTCGGATGTATCAAGCGTCCACTCGAGTTTTTTATCTCTCTGGGAGGATCTGCCTGAATTTCCGAATGTACGCGACGCGCCTTCTCTCCAACAGAATGAGCCGTGAAATTGATGACATAAGCTATGGAATGATGCGACGCCGGTGCAGCAAGAAATGGCCCATGATGAAGGACGACCGGCGCCTCCCGATGTGTTCATTGGTGCTGATTCAGTAATACATCCAGCGCCGAATACGGGACATCGCTGTGTTTTCTCTCTGTTGGTATAATCTTTGAGGTGCAACTAACCGAACTGATTTCACGCAGAAGAGGAGAAAAGTGCGCACGTGCGGCCGAATCAACCCCCATAGGAAGTACTCTTTCAATTTAAGCTTGCTTTAAATTTGGCCGCGGATTTTCTGGCGGTTAATTTTTTGAACGCACCTAACTCAGTCCAATTTAATTAAAAGAAGGGCCAGATGCGCACAATGCGAGCCTGCACTTCATGGCTGAGGCACTTGGAGTAAGCAGGAAGAGCTCGTTCGACTCGAGCCTGAGCCACTCTCCATTTGGTGTTGTAGTTTTGACCCACATTTCATCTCGAGTATGCGTGATTTTATCAAGGCCTGCTCAATTTAGCGAAGACTCAAGGGGGAGCGAGTCGAGCCCAGGCCCTTTTCAAGCTTGCTCTAGTTAAGTTTATTTTTCCAAATGCTTGGGAATTCCGAGTGATCCATAGGGTAGGAATCCGTAAATACTCGGGCTAAGGATTCTAGCCGGTTTCTTTTACCCGCGCGTTTTTCTTGTTTCGTTGAACGCTAGTAAGCTGGGAAGTTCAAGGTATGTCGGAGGATGTCGGAAGTAAGTCGGAGGATGCGGTACGTCACCCGGCAATCACCGGCTGCTATGACAGCGTGCCTCCTTGTCCTCAACCTCGACGCATGTTCCAGCCCACGCTTCAACCACACAGCTACGAGGTACAAGGAGCATAGGAAACCCGCGAATAGGCCCCACCCTTTCCTCCGCACTCCATGGCTCCGCATTTCGAGACGGTCAAGGTGAATTAGGGCGCGTTTTTGTGATTAAAATTTAAGCTAAGTGTCCGCCAGTCATTCGCAGATGTTCCAGTCTCCGACGTTGGAGTCAACACAAAAGAATTTCTCTTTGCGTCGGATGGCCTCGTCGCCATGTTCGGTGAGGTCTTTTCTCGAAACCATGGCCGATCGTTAAGCGCAAGCACATCGATTACAGACCTGCTCGGCACTGGCGTGTTTGGATTCGTCCAGGCAGATATCAAGAGCAACATTGCGGTGCGAAAAGACTCATCTGACCCTCCTCCTGATCATAACCCACTATAGGGCGTCCGGGAGCGGTATGATGCCACACCTACCGAATCCAGCACCCTCGAAGATCTCGCCCGCCACGAACACACGCAAGGCGCCAAGCACGGCACGCAGTGCCTAGTCCGACTTGTCCGGTATTTTTGAATTCTATTTCATCCCCACCGTTGTGCTGACTTTGCGAGCCAGCGGTCTGGCGTTCACATGCCTGGCGCTGCAGACGACGCAGACGGAGCCCACCTCCGCGTTGCACGTCTGCTTTCGCCGCGCATACGACGTTGTGCTGAAGCACCACCACACCTTCGTTGTGCGCTCTGTCGTCACAGTGAGCCTGCCTTCCTTCCTTTCAAACAATATTTTCACGATCCGTGCGCATAATGATATAGCTGGCGATCCGCGCCGTCCCACGCCGAGACCACTTCTTCGCGCAGATCTCGCAGGGTGGCGACGGCGAGAAATTCGAGGGCGAGCTGAAGCGGTGGCTTACAGGGTTGGACGCCATCGTGCAGCGTATGAAGGGGTTCCTGGCGGATGGGGGGTATGGGCGAGTCTGATTCGGCGCATTCATCTTAGGTTCGCTTATTATAAAATTAACAATTTATCCCTGTCTCCGAAATTCCCCAACACGAGGGTGCACCTCTACAATCCATAATCGGATATGGTGCAAGGGATAGCGCGGTCTCGTGAGTTCTCCCACGGCGATGGGATGAGAGACAGATCGAGGTTCGATTCCTCGTGTCCGTCATTTTTGGCAGATTTCAGCCTGGAGGGCCGATACACTGAAAGCTGTCTATCAGCTCGGGGGTAAAGCAACAGTTCTGGGGAAACATTGTTTCGTTGTCGGGATCTTGGCGTTAACAGTGGGATGGCGGGTTTGTAGCCAGCGGAGAATAAAGTGGAGTGCCGAAGCCATTGTGATTTACATTATTACTGTACACGAACGACCTTTGCTAATCTAGTTTTATAAGTGTTTACGGTGTTTTTATCTGTGGGTTTTGAAAATTTATAGAGCTTTTCGATTTTATGCACCGCGCGCTCGAAGGCCCGGCGGGTGTGGGGCGTCGGCCGGCCCTTGTCCACGAGCCCGCGGTACTCGGGATCGTTTGCGGGGTGCGCGGGATTTCCCGAGGTAAGCGCGCGGGGGGCGCGGAGAGGGGGATCGCGCCGTAGTCTGCGGGGAGATCGCGCGGAACTGCCACGGAGGGCTCGAGTCTGCGGCGCTCGAGGCCGACGGGGGTGATGAGGGCGACGAGGGTGGTGGGGACGCCGGCGGGCACTCCGAGGAGGAGGAGGAGGAGGAGGAGGAGAAGGAGGAGGAGGAGGAGCCGAGGAAGAGAGGGGAGAGCTTTGCCTGCTGAGGGAACTGGATGAGGAACGCGGGGCGCGGCGTGTCGCCTTCGTCCATGGCGCCCCCGAGCGACGAGAGCGAGGGCGAGGGCGAGGGCTACGGGAGCGAGTCCAGGGAGTACGCCGAGTCCGAGGTGGAACACGAGCCGAGCGTGAAAGCGGAATCCGCGGACGCGAGGCGCTGGGGGCGTTGGATGGGGGGCGAGGGGCCAGGCGCGTCGAGTTCCACGGGAGGGGCAACGGCCCACTCCAGCGAGGCGATGGGCTCGTCCAGGAGGGACGGTAGGCGCGCGCAGAGAATGGGGAATGGCACGGGGATCGGCAGCGCGTCCCGCAGCGAGAAGCACTCCATCGCGTTCACGGCCTCGCGGAACTGCTCGATCGTGGGGCGACGCCGCGGGTTTTCGTCGAAGCACCGCGGTAGCAGCTCGCTCGTGGGGCGCGTGATTTTGAGTGCCTTCCGGAGGTAGTCGGGGTCGCTCCGGAACGCGACGAAGCCCGCGTCGAACATGTCTGCGCTGTGCCAGAGATGGTGGCCGGATATCATTGTTGTGAAAATGACGCTGAGCGCCCAGAGGTCGCTGTGGCGCGCCGAGTAGCAATCGTCCACGTACGTGGGATAGATGGACTCTACGGAGGGAACGGACGTCAGCGATGCGGCTCGAATCGAGGGAACAAAACACATACCGGGCTCATGTAGCCCCTGGTGCCACAGCCAAACTGCGATGAAACGACGCGCTGCGCGGCCAGTCCAAAATCAGCCAGCCGAAGGTCCGTGCCCTCGGAGTTGCAGATAATATTCTCCGGTTTGAGGTCCCGGTGGAACACGCCGTTGCGGTGGCAGAACTCCACCGCATCGAGGAGCACTCAGACCTGCCAAAGGGGCGAAATTGACTTCCGCGGTGAGACCAAGGTGAGACGTGGTCTAGACCAGTCTCAGAATGTCCGAACTGGTCCGGGCTCACCCAGAATGCTTACATGGCCGCGGAACAGGCATATATGCACAGTAAACTTAGAATTGCCGCCGAGCAGTCGAGCACGTCGTGGTGGAAAATTCAAGGAAATTTGAAGATTACGTAAGGAACTCTCGGATGATCCGATCAAACACAATCACGTGTTTGCTTCGATCTGCTGCCTTCAAGCTGGGCAACAAATAGGCTCACTCAGGCTCGCTTGCCGGCCCTTGCCCTTGGGCCACATTAATTTCGTCTGGTAACACTGGCAAATGAATATTAAACCAGAGACAGGATGCTCTGCTAGTCTGTTGTTAACCGCGCCACCGTGTATAGGTCGCGCCGTATAACAAATGAGGTACGAGTTGGGAATGTTATAGTGTCCGTTTATTAGAGACTAATGCTCTGCAGTGGTCTGTAGGCAAATTAAATGAAGCGCAGAAGCAAATTAACGAATTGAGGGAGAGTGAACACATTTTAAGAGCACACAATGCGCACATCCACGTTCCCGAACTGAAAGAGATCTGACTCCAGCGCCTCCAGGCCCGGAGCCAAAATCTCAACTTGGAGCTCCGGCCCCGAGGCCAGGAACACCCCGCCAAATGCGAAGAATCCGTGCGACGCTTCCGAAACGGTGAACTGAAGGCGTAAAATTTTGAGGTTGGTGCATGGCTCGAGGAAGAGCGGGAGCAGCGACTCATCTGCGAGCGTCTGAGCTTTATTACGCACACAGAAACCGAAGAGAACGCTCACCGAGCGAGCTTCCAACCAATACTAAGTCGAGTGTGGGGCCGCGCGTGGCGAGGTACCCGCTGACAGAGTGCACGTCAGTTGCGCTGAGAATATTGGCCACCAGGGTGTGAGTGCTCACATCGAGCGCGAGCCACACAAGGACCGCCAGCGGAATGCACGAATCGTAAGCATATGAAGATGTGCAAACGATTCGCCTCCGGCGTGCGGAGGGCCGCGGTACGGAACGGCGGCGACGCCATCAAGGGTGAGGTGCTTCAGGCGCGGCAGCACCTCGGCGACTTCCAGAAGACACGCCCCCACGCAGAGACTCGTGAGGGTGAGATTCTCGAAGCCTTGGAGAGCGTCAAGCAGCGCTCAAGGGAGGTCCGACAGTCGAAGTGCCTGGACGTGCTGTAGCTGCCGCATGCGCAGAACGAGGGCGAGAAGTGTTTTGATGTGCGGGCGCGGGGCGCGGACCTGGATGGGCGCGAGCGCGTCCGGGAAGTCCAGCGCGCACACGGCCGAGGCCATAGTAACTTACGGGCTCGCGAGGAGGGCGTCCAGGCGCATGGCGTCGTGGGGGCAGTTTTAAGAGAGAGCGAGGGTCTCGAAAGCATGGAGGCGGGCAGACGAACACTGATCGCCGGGTAACCCAGAATAGCTTGGAGGCAGGGAAGGAACTTGGAGGTATGTAACGGCTGGAGGAAAGTTTCCTGCGAATCCAAACATCGAGCTTGGTTGAATCAAAATTGTGCGGGGCAGGTTGGTTTGATAGCCCGCGCTTGGACCGCAAAAAATGTGCGAAAAGAAAAGAAGGATCAAGATGGGATCAATGGCTCCCGATCGCTATGGAATCGTGGGAGATGTGAAGCGGAACACGCCGGACGCTGTTCCTCTGTGAGTGCGCCAACGTCCTTGTACTCGGGAGTTAGAGGTGGCCACACCCCGAGTAAGAAGCTCAGTCTAAGTGTAACCTGTTTGGATATAGATGGAAATTGAGACCGCTGTGGAGACCTTGCTCGGGCAAAGAAAGAGACGGTGGATTTGAACCCGTTCCATATGGACATTAACCTTACCTAACTTCAGAAATGGTCTGCGCAATCACGTATCTTCGGGAGAGGCAAGGATATGCGCTGACGTCGTTATTGGCACTTGTTGCCCGCGGTCACAGCACCATGGTCCCCGGTAATAAGAGCACAGCCGGAAATCCAAGTAATATAGTACGAGGGTTTTATTCGCAGGCCAGGATCTCGACCGGTGCTCTATCCGGAATGGCTGTTTACGTGGGTCACATGAGAGAACTTGCTTTGTCGATCTCTTAGGTAAGGGCTTATGAATTGCGGTCCTGCACAGTGATAAACCGAGCGAAAACTAAATACAGGACGAGTGTATTTCAGGTTGCTAGACTTGAAGTACAACTTAGATCCGGTCTTTAACTTGGTGAAGATATCATTCAAGTTACCCGCGTATCGGTTGACTGATTATATAAGGGTTCCTGAACTCGAATATATTCATTCTCGAGTGTCATGATCCGGAATTCTTTTCTGTTATCCCAGGGTTCAACTCTGTTATTCTGGACTCAACCCCTCCAAATTCTGATCATAGGAACAACGATTGGTATTAATACTGCGCATTAACCCTATATGCTCTGTTACCACGGACACCAAACCCCCTAACCCCCTATAAATCCCTTGGCACTTATATATAAACCCTGGATTATTCTACTACTCTCTATACTATTCTGGTCTATACTCCAGCTGCTTGTTTGCTTGTACCACTCAGCTTTGCTTTTCCCTCATCCAGTCGCCTCAGTCACGTTTCCAGAACCCGATGAGCCGCTATGCTGACATCGAGGTGTTACATTTGTGCAATTCCAATTGCACACTTCCGTAAACCTCATTTCTCTCACAGTAACAACACGAGTACACGACACAATTCAAGGAGTGCAAAGAGTGCCATCTGCCTCGCAGCGCCCATATAAGAACGGACATTTTATACTGTATTATTGCATTCAATTCGACCGTCACATGTCACCCCCCCCCCTTGGTCAATGGCGAATATTGGTGTTTCGTCACGCATCATCCACCCCTCGGTCGAATGTAATTTTCATCGCGCAGGCATCAAAACTGCTCAAAATCTCTTCCACGAAGCATAAATTTGAAAATTTCCATTCCCGTGGTCGAAAATTCCGGTTCTGTCACGCGAAATTTCGGCCCTGGTCGAATGGTCGAATTGGTAATTCGGGTCATGCGTCACACCCCCGGTTGAATTGAATGTAATTATACAGTAGTTGATGGAGGACCAGGACACGTCAGCTGGCGCAATTGATGGCATCCACTGCCGAGCGATGGCCGGTGAACACATGAATTCACTATAATATTGTGCAAGATCAGCATTGACACAGGGGGCCAAAGCCCATGTAGTATGATTCTTACTGCCTGTGATGCAGTACACCATGCGGTAGAATTATAAACATGTACAACTTGATGTCTTCCTTTTCTCACATCAGTCACATTGCCGGAGAAATTTCGGAGTCCGTCGGCATCGAATGCAGCAATCTCTTGATCTGCCGGGTGATAATCATCCTGATAAGGCCTCTATTTTATGCTTACAAGTCAGCCCAATCCCTTCAGGTCAAATGAATTTACGAGTACTTATGTAATCATTTTGATCAACCGAAATGAGGTTTTCGAGGTCTGGTTAAAAAGTGTCCCAATCTAAGTTTGTAAAAAAAATAGGGGCTGTGCTATAGAATTTAGTGGCTATGTTGAAGTGCTTTTAGTGGCTGTCCTTTAAATTCCCTTCATTTTTTGTGATCTTTTTGTGGCTGTGTTTTGCTCTCGTAATCGTTTCTTCCAGCCCGTGCAGGTTCGATTCTCTCGATGCTCTTTCTTTTATGTATAGGCTTTCGTTTTATCTCCCCTTTCGAAACTCTTTGAGCACTGGCGCGCCCCCGTGCAGCACAAGTGCCCTCTTTAGTATTCCATATATACAAACAAATGGTAGTTGTATTCTAATATCCCGAACCAGGTGTGCTTGATGCGAACAGAACCTTCTTCGACATCTGCGCCACCGGCGCTCCTTCGGCCTGCGCCTTCTACACCTCCGCCAAACTCTGCTCAGCCAGCCGTCGTCGACTGGTGTCTTATCCGGCGGCTCTTCACATATTGTTATGTGCCGAACATCCCCTGCCCGACGTCGCGCCCCTTTCTTCCTGCAGACGGCGCAGCTGTTTGGGTGCGCCTGCATCTGAACAACGGCGATACTGTCATAGCAATTCAATGCGGCGGAGGGGGAGAACCACCCGGGACTCGGGACGATGAGCAGTCCGCCGACATCGAGGATGAGACTGCGGCCTTTGCGGAATGCGGTCGGGACGAGGGGATCGCAGGGGTGCGGGATCGCTTCGCCGTACATTTCGCACAGGGTGGACCTTCAGAGCAGCAGACAATATGATTTCCCTGCTTCAGAATACCGGAATATACACACTGGGTGGTAGAGGAGGTGCATCTCGACCCTGCGGCGTCCAAAACAAGGGGCTCCTCGTCTGCAGGAGTGTTTCTTCGCCCATCGCAGGGACAAGGCAGTAACGGACGAGAAGGCAGATCGACCTGCACCGGCGCCCGACACCGGAACTTCACGAAACACAATTTCCCACCTTCTGTACAGTGCGCTGGTGTGCGCTCTATCCACCCGCTGGGTGCAGATAATCTGCTGCAAGATTAATTGGGAGGACAATATAGGGGTAGCAGCCCCGGAGCCTGTTGCATGTATTCGCCAAACATTCCGTCAATTTGCGGCAGACGGGATGCAGATCCAACTGGGATCGAGATCCCGAAATTATTTCTAGTTCCGTCAGACCCTTCGTTGCGATGCTATCTTGGCTTGTCGTGATTGCTATGGTCACATACATGTACGGTGCACTCGGCCTGTCGAGTTCGGCTGCGTCTGGCGAGAAAGGAATCTTTGAAACCAGCCATCTGCGAAATCCTATGGACGAACATTTATGCATAGAGGTGCGTGCATAGGAGTTCGGGAGAGGGGACATCTGCTGGCGGATGTTCTTTAAGGGTTTCAAGCAGATAACAGAAAACTTGCCAGAATATTGGCTGGAGCAAGCTCCGAGTCCGATTTCGAGCGGGCGCGAGTGTGGGTCTGTACTTGAACCGCTCGCGCTCTGAGCATGCAAACGAAGCGCCAGTCGCGTGTCGTAGAGGGTCGGCACTCCATTTAAAGTAGCAGAGTCTGGATGTAAATCAAGTCAGTATATCGCTGACAGGGCACGGCCAGCGCCTCCATACGCACGCGTGAATGCAGCGAAGGGATACCTATAGATCAGAATCAGCGGTTTGCATGTTACTTCGAGCACCCTGGGACCGCGTGGACTTGCCTGAGTCAAGCCGGCACTCGGGGTGCTTTCTGAAGTTTGGGTCTCTCGGGCTTTTCCCTGGGATAAAAGCGAGTTAACTACGGGAGGAGATCATATGGAGTATAATCGAATACGAAGGGAGGAATGTTACAGACATTTGAAGGTGTGGCCGGAAGCTAGTGTGGCTGCTGACCGGAAGGAGGGCCAGGGTCAACTTGATTGATATTGGTGGTACTCTTGAATCGTCCGCCGGAGACGCTAAAGTTGTTTTCCCCATAGAAAAAGGTGCCGAAGGACCTGAGGCACGATGAGCGCCGGCCAGGTGCCCCTGACTTATCACGAGTGGAGCCTTGCTCATGCTGCGCGGGTTCGGAGTGGGCTTCGGCTTCATTCTGGGGCCCGCTGTCCAGCTCAGCTTCAATTTGAGGCTCTTCGTCCATGGATAGTGAAGGTAAAAGGAGAGAGAGATGTTAAGCGCCGGCATCCGGGCAGTGTGAAGTATCTGATCGTGTTCTAAAAATTCCTAACACTGTTAGGCAGGCTGTGATTTGGACAGCAGAGCCATCCAGGCTGTTCGCATATCTTGCACTGCCTGCCAAGGAGCATTCAACGGCCGACAGGCCTCCCACCTTAGCGCTAACGCACCGGAACCTACCGAAAATTAATATTCCCCGCCGTCCGGTCTGAATCTTAAATCAGCAGCCTGAGGACTTGGAGGCCGGTAACTCGCCAGGGAGGGATTCTCTTTGTCTGCGGTGAATCAATCAGCCATGGATCAAGTCGAAATAAAGGAGGCCCCCAGACACGTGTAGTCAATATCTTAGGCACCTGAAATTCCCTCCAAGTTTGGCCCCGCCGAAAGAGAGAAAGGAAACGAACCGAATGAGTCGCTTTGAATCGATCAGCGTCAACCAAGCACGCGATAGGGGTGAAATGTAGAGCACCGATTCCCCGAGTTCGAATCCAGCGAAGGGGCCCTCATATGAACGATGGCAAAAGGAGTGCACAGGACAGGGGAGAACGCCCATGGTGGTGCGCGAGGACTGTGGGAACCGCATGATGAAGTAGAATGCCGAGATAACACGAGAGGAAAAACCAAGAGTCCACGGCGCACAATAGGAAGGACAGCCGCGCGGCACGGCTCCGGAGTTGGGACGATGCATGTTCGTGCCCATGCGACGCATCGAGAATAAAAAATGGATGTGTTCGCACCAGCAGGTGTAAGAATTGTGGCAGCAGACATTGACGATGAAAAAAGAATCAGAAGGCAACATCACGAACGGGAAGCCCAAGGTGAGAAGAGAAAGCGCCATGCTATCTGGCGATAGCAAACGCGTGCATCGTGAAAGCCGTGCATCGAAGAAGCGAGGGTGCGCGAACGAGAGAGAGATAAAAGATCCGTGAAGGCGCCTATAATCACTCGAGGCGCTCGGTGAGGAGAAATAGACACGATCCTGGCGAAATGAGCTGCTCTGGAAGAAGCACGTGATCGCGCCCGGATTATCTCGCAAAACGGAAACCACCGAGACGCAGGAGGAAGCGAATGGCGCAGAGGAACTGGCGAGAAACGAGGAAGAGAAGTAACAATAAAGAATGAGGATGACTTGGAGTAACGGAAAGGAATAATGGATGGATGGGTGAGGAATAAATAGATCGCACGGCAAGAGTCACTGCATTCAACGGCCCCCTAGCCGAGCCCACGTGGAGTTTCGGCGATCTGCGTGGAGGTCTAAGCGAGCTGATGGCTAGGCGCCTCCACGCGGCAACATAGCCATCGGCCGCGGAGCTTCGGCGAGGTCACGGCTTGGTCGCTTAGCCGCACCGGCTCTCCGCACCTGCCCACACCTCGCCACACCTGTCGCTAGATGACTGCACACCGCCCACTGCTCCCACTCAACCCTACCTTTTATAAATCCCACCTTTCGCGCTGCCTGCTCTACGTACATTGCTGTGATAGGAATAAATCCAAAATACAAGCTTTGCTCGCCGATCTCCGTTTTGGTGGCACTGGCACAGGAAGAAATGATGGCATCAAGATGTCAACAATATTGTCGGCAGACAAATATGAGACAAGTAGAAGGTAGGGAGAGGGCAAATAGAGCTCTGGGATGGTAGACACAGGCCAGGTTCCGGCGAGGTGGGTGGAGGTGGGTGGAGGTGGGTGTAGGTGTAGGGAGCTGCGTGGAGGCGCCTCCACGCGTGTGATTGATGTGACGTAGCCGAACAGGCGTGGCTATGTTCGGCTAGGCCCGGCTGATGCTACCTGGGCCCTGAACGCAGTGAGTAGCCCACTCCTCGGATGTATCAGCCGAGATAAACCTGCTGTGACTCGCGAGGGTGGGTCGAGCTGAGGAGGAGGAGGGCGGACCACCCTCGCGGACATACATGTTCGAGACATAATGGCTTTGCTCAGTCGGAGGAGGGCGAGCCCGCGCGACAGAGGGAATGCGGGGGTTGCGGCAAGCGTCGAGGGAAGAGGGAGAACAGTATAAGCCAAGAAGACTCGAGATGGGTAGCATCTGTTAATGAAAAGCGCCGTCAATGTGCACATATATCGGGTAATAGCGCGGCAGACGGAGGGCGGCAAATGAAGGTGGATATATGCGCGCATATAGATCTACCCTGGTGCGCGAGCGCGCCGAGGCCGGGCAAAAAGGACACTGAAGAACGGATGCGAAAGACATTCAGGGAGGACATCGAAGCAAAGGGAGAACGACATGCAGCCTCGGACACAACATTAGCTGAAGCACGGGCCCGAAAGAATTGAAACAGACGCAAAACATGGATAAAAGCCACGAGTGTATTGCAAGGGCTGTACAAGGGGGTATCGTGGCTTGCGGAGGTCCAGGGCGGATAAAGCAGCGGTGGCGATCGGGGGTGATACATAAAGAGTGAAGACAATGGTTATTATCAGGTGCGACGTACACGGGCAAGAGTGGGAGGGCGGAGCAGAGCAGAGCAGAGCGCTAGAACGGAGGAGAGAGGAGGAGATCATCGAACGCAGCTACGAGAACGCACCTCAACCACAGCTGAGCTGTTACCGTCCTGCTCTTCGCCCCCGTACTTCTCCAGATCCGTCTTCGACCTGCGCTTGGACTTGTCCTTGGGCTTGCACGCAGCGGCGGCCCACGAATGCCGAAAGGGAGGAAAGAAGAGCAGAATTGAAGAAATGAAGGGAACGTACAGTGGCTCTCGCATCCGTAGGTGGCGGGTCGGGTTGAGGTGGTCCTTGACGCGGATGATATTCGCCGACCGTCATACGCACAGCTCGGGACAGCCATTGCCAGAGGCCTGAGAGGTGAAGGAGCGCTGACCTGTAAGTAGCAGTTTTGAAGGTAAAGACCAACGAAATGCGGTCCCCCATAACGGAGCGAAGAAGAGCACGGTGGCTGGCAAGGAGAACGAAATCAGAGAATGTAAGAGAACACACCTCAGTCGTCGCTGCACCTCGCTGCACTGCGGAACTCGTTCTACTGTACTATTCAGACCAAGTGTTCACGTAACGCGTAACACGACCCTGTGAACTGAACACTTTTGGTCAGTAACCATACTAAGTTTGTTCAAGCAATGCCCGTCTCAACGTTAATCACAGATTAGATACTGATCTGATTAAACTCAAGCTATTATTACATGCGAAAACTACTACATATGGGGACACAGTTCATGAATGATCACGGATGAACGGAAACAACTCGCATGCCAGATGAAGCTTGAACAGATGGGAATCAGTGATTAAACAGGGATTAAACACTGTTCAGTTGATGAATAGAACTCGAAAACCACTATGTATTGGGGACTAATTAATCACAGATGAACGGGAACAACTCACATAGCAGACGAAGCTCGAACAGAGTTAATCAGTGATTTAGCAGTGATTAAACACTGTTCAGTTCAACCTGAGATGAACAGAACTCGAAAACTACTATTTATTGGGGACATCAGTTCATAATTAATCACGATTGAACGGGAAGAACTCACATAACAGATGAAGCTTGAACACAGTTAATCAGTGATTAAATGAGGATTAAGCGGGATTAAACATGGTTCAGTTCACCCCGAGATGGTTTGACACGTTCAGTGATGCCAACATCGATGAATCTGAGCAGATGTTCAAAACAATGTTCAGTTTGCAATCTCGACAGTGGCCAAAATAAAGACTCGGTAAACCAACACCAAAGATCCTGTGGGTGAATCCTAATCTTCAGCCTCCTCGTCAGTTACTACCACCCAACCCCTATGCATAATGAGATTGACGGAAAACGAGCTCTCCGATGTAAAGACTGACTTATATCCTTTCTTGGTTGGCACAGATTTCCGGATGATCTTGGATGTAGAAGATGCTTGATTCATTGCTGTGCCCCTGGAGCGCGTGGACCGACGCCGTGGGGCATTTGGGGAATCCCCATCATGCTTTGATTCCCTCCTAAGAGCACACATTATTAAATATCCAGGAGTCCGTGTAATAGACAAAATACTTTTTCTTGATCTTGATCGAACTTGTGTCCTCCTCGTGATCCCGGCCAGTCTGATCCCTAAATCACCGTTTAAAATCATTCCGTACAGTAACTGGACTCTGATACCTGGTTTGCTTGCTCTTAGCTCTGGGCTGAGAAGGTGGAGGGGGGGAAAGTGTTGGTGTGCGCATGGGAGGAGTTACAGTAGGCGATGGTGGTGGGGACTGAGACGTGGCAGATGGTGATTGTTGCCCCACAGGCGGTACGGGCACACCTTGCGCCGGAATAATGGGTGGAATAATGGGTGGAGCAAGATGATTGATCACTACTTCATCAATTAATTCCCCAGACGAACGAGGTCGGAAATGAAAGCGGTTAGCAGCATCCATCAACAGTAAGAACTGGCCCATAACGAGTGTTTCAACCATGTTGAATGTTTGCGGATCTTTCAGGGGCAGGGGGAACTTGAATTTTTCGGTGTCATAAAATTTTGATGGATCCGAACTGATATCTGCCCATGGAATTGGCGGAGTGCTGTCCCACGGGGCAGGATCCTTGTGGACTGCCCAAGCCGAATGTCAAAAAATTGAACCTTTCCGAATCAACACAAACAAGGGACATACCCCAGCACTGGCCGAAATAATCTTGCAATAGGAGGCGGAAATCGGCGACTGGAAGTGTCTCCAAGTCCACAAGTGGAAAGATCACAATACCGTCATCGCCGACAGCAATGGCCGTTGAGTGGCAGACTGTTGCACCTGATCAAATTATATCAGAACTGCAAAGAATATGGAAGTTTGAATGAAAAACCTACGTGGAATGACACTGTCAGCAAAACTTTGCCAGGCGGCCCCATAGGACTGTTTCAGATCATCCCCCCCAAAATTTGACTTGTTATGTTTGGAATGACCATGAATACTGGTGCTGGAGTCAGTGATCAAACTCGTAGGGTAGAAAAATAACTTACGTTCCAGACAGCAAATCTCCGCTAGCTTCATCCCGGAACGCATAAAATAGGACCATCTCGGCATCTCCGACATGACCATATTGACACAGGCTGCGCAACGCTAAATGAATATTTGAAGCAAATCCTTGCTGGTTTCTGGACTAGCTCAGTCATGCATGAGGCGGGAGAAAAGAAGAAGCAACATACACGCTAACATCCCCGCATTCCTCCTCAGCTTTGGTGTCCCAAGTGGACTTCTCACTTGCATCAAGGGGATCCCACATGTCTTTCAAGACTTTTTGATATGCTGCCGCATCATTTGTTCCTGTCTCTGCCACAAAATCTTTGGCAAGTGCCGCAATGTTGTCATGCATGTCACGCGCAAACAGCTGGCGTCCAGTCAAGACTGATGCAAACTGGAGGAGTGGGTTCCCCTTTACGATTGTCGATAGCGAGGGGTTGGTGGAGTGCGACTTCTTATACACTTGGTTGTAGTAGTTGGTAAACTTCCTCACAATTTTCTGTGCACAAGTTAGAACGAAATTCTCAATGTGAGGTGAGCTTCCCACTACCTCAAACCATCCGTTGCGTGAAACAACTGAAACATCGAGGTTTGCAAAGGGTGGGGACTCCAGTGCTTTCGTGGCTGTTGCTTGCTTCCACTGTGTAAGCTGGCTTCCCTGGACACCAGCATCCAACTGTTGGACAAATTCCGGGAGGTAAGTTTCAAGGTGTTTCCTCTGTTCGGTCGTGAACTTGGCTTGTAACGCCATAGCGGGAAGGAAGATGGGTGAATGGGGGGACAAGAGCAGGAAAGCAAGCCAATACAGATGTAAATCGATCTCGGGAATATGGTGAGAAACCAGGAACGACCCAATCAAGGGTGTACAGGGTTCGCTTTTCCCAGTTTTGCCTACATCAGTTTTTCAACATCCCTGATTTACGATGTGATATGAGCGTAACCAAGAGTATCTCCATCAGTTATGCAGGGTTCAAGTTGCAAAATTGTTGTGACCCTGCACAGTCTCGCATCACTCAACAGTCAATTTTTGGCAACTCAACCTTCGGCTAGCACCGCTCCAAAGTTGCCAAAATTTCGGCCAATCACTAAACGTTTCCTAATAAAAGAACATTTGCACTGCGGAACAATAGCTCATCGACGGGATTTAACAAATGAACACCCATCAGTTACTCAGAAAGTGAGTCGAGCACCTGCATCTGGGTTGTCGGCAACTACCGAGGCGACATCATTCCCATCAACGTTCGGCACACAGTTCACTTGCTTGGTTCCTGACTGTCCCATGCCGCCGATATTATTCCGCATAATTCGGTGTGTTTCAGTACCACTTCCGACATTATTCAGCAGTCTCGTGGTCCCGATCGCCTTAACCGAGCGGCCGGAAATGATTCGGCACCTTATCTCTTCCCAATACCTCGTGCATCTAGCACCTTAACCGAGCGGCCGGATGTGACTCGGTACATTTTGTCATCGCCAATCTCAACCATCTAAGCTCCACATTTGCAATTAGTTTTTTCCCCCTATGCCTCTATTATCGACCCTGCATTGTACCATCACAATGACCGACAACCGTGCCAGGCCACCCAAAATGGGGACCACGACGCTGAACATGGCCGCTTCCAACAATGGATGGTCTATAAGTTGAGGACCGATGTCAGCAAAAATCCCCAGAGTAAAACATGCCAGTCACTCGCTCCTCCCTGCCTCGGAATCGCTCCGGCGCAACTCGTTCTCCTTTGCCTGCTCTACAGGTATCTCCCCGCACTCCCTCTGCCCGAACTATTGCCCGCCATACCACTATGCTTGCACGCTATGTCCACCAATATCCGATTTCTACAGAGCTCGGCTTTGTCGGACTGTTGGCCGACCGTCGTCGCAACGTGAATGTCCGCATAAATGAGGCACTGGCTATTGCACGTCCTCGCCCGCCCCCTTCCCGCCACCTCGACCGCCGGCATCAAAACCACAATCTCACTGGGCCGCAACAAAACAAGGGGATTACGTCCCTGCAGGGAATTGCAAGCTGGCATCAAGTGGTGTGTCGTATTTCCCTCTCTGCCTGCAACTTTTAATCAGTGATTGTGCAGTGCACTGGCTGTTCCAGGTGCACCAAAAGTAATGGTCGCTTGTTCCGCATCAGCGAACCTTTGCAGCCTTCTGATCTGCGCGAGGGGCCTCTTCGTCGGCTGCTGAAAGCCAGGGAGGAGCTCTACCCCCGTAGGCGACAGCCCCTCACCAACGAGGATGCAGCTGCAGCTGCCACCGCTCTTGCTGCCGGTCCAGCTCATTCAACACCGACACCATCCCCAGAGCCCGGTCCCGCTGTTGCGCACAGCCGCACGAAGCTGAACATCTCAATGCTCCTCTCACACCGACCGACGATGGCCTCCATTACGACTATCGCCACTACTCGCCCAACGGCTACATTATTCTGTCCACTCCATCCAGCCAGATCGATGGCTCGGACTCTGACAGCAACATCTTTGCTCCATCGGAGATCCCAGAGGACCTGGACCTGGATTTACAATACCCACCAGACGTTCTCGACCTCTGTGCGCCTGTTTTGTTGCTGGCCTGGCTCGATGTGCGCCATAATTAAATCTTCGTCTCTCTCTATCTCTGACCTGCATTTTTCCAGGCCACTACACCACCCATTCACATGATGGTTCATCCACGCGCTGCATACAGTTCCGAAGCTGCCGTATGCATCGGTGAGGTCGTCTTGAATGACTTTCGGGCTGCACTGCAGCTGCGTGGACTCCCCGCAGGAGCAGAGATCGAGCGCTTTCTAGATACGACCGACCATTGGCTTCGCTTTCCTTGGTCTACCGGGATTCCTGTTTATGGGCGCAACAAGGTGATTTATATCCGCCTTGCAGGAGTAGATGTCATTCCCCCTGACCATTTTGCGGAGCTACTACCCAACCTCATCTTCGATTGAAGATCACTGTCTCACCTAATCTCTCTACCTTCCAACCACCTACTTCCAACTATGTCGCGGACTTGTTCCCATTATAATTACGTAGTTAATCCTTTAAAAGGCAATGCCCAGGATACCATTCAATGCACTATATTCCTCTCTGCTTTATTATCCTGCATTCGAAATAAAAATCAGCCCTGTAGCGGCAATGGTTGAAATCTTGAACCGGTCACAGGCAATAGTCACATGTGTCACTAGTTTCGGTTGAAACTTCCGGGGGCAGCAAGGTAAGCTCAAACACATACCCAGATGCATGTTTCAAGGGGTTCTGATGACCCTGAGTGCCAAGGTAGGTGGAGCATGCGCATGAATACCCGGCCATTGAGTGAATCTACGATGAGATCAGACAGGCCAAATAATGATCAACACCACCACTCATCCATCGCGAAACTCCCGGGGGATGGCAGGCTAAGCTGGGGTACATGCGTAGCAACAATCTATGAGTAATATGATGGCCCTGGCCATTCCGGAACTTGTAGCAGATCTGCAGTCGGCGATCCGGGCGAGAAACATGATCGAAACATGATACCTGAGGTACAAAAATGTTCTGAGAGCCTCCTCTTCCTTGATTCCAATTTCCTCCAATACCACCACAATGTCAAAAGGAAGATCCAAGCGCAAGGCCCAGGACATCGAAGATCTGAGCGCAAACCACGTTGTGTTTCACAACCCCTCAGTGAAGCGAGTTCAATACACAGTGACAAGCGACGCTAGCACCTCCCAGACAACATCGATTCTGGGACGAATGCCTATCATACCACCGACAAAACCCACTGTCGCTCCACCAGTTCCAGAGATTTCGAAACCTGTAGAGAAACCGAGTACGACCCGAGTGCGTGTGGTCGCACCACAATTGTTATCGGCCGACTTGGCCCACTCACATCGCCCATGTAGAACGCTCAACTTCTAGAGGACTTCGGAGAACATTTTGAGCTTCTTGGTAGCCTCTTGCTTGATTACGAGGCAGACGAGCTCAACGGTCATCCATGTGCGTGTGGAAGGGACGGAATGATTGCGAGCACCCAGTGTCATGACTGCACTGGATATGCGCTGTCATGCAAGCCATGTTTTGTGGACGCGCACATTCGAAATCCGTTCCATTGGGCCGAGGTGTGGGACAGTCTGCAGGGGTTCTTCGTTCGGCACGATATTTCGAAGCTTGATCATATCATCCAACTCGGTCATAAGGGTGGGCCTTGCTCCTCACCTGTTGGCCATCGCATGTTCACTGTCGTTGATGCAAACGGCATCCATTCATCCCGTCTGGCATTTTGTGGCTGCCAAGAGCAACCACCGAATAAAATCAAGCAGCTCATGAGATCCCGGCTCTTCCCTGCTACCACTCGCGACCCGCATACAGCGTTCACTGTTAACATGTTGAAACAGTTTCAACTGCACAATCTGGAGTCAAAAAAAGCTGCTTATGACTATCTTGGGGCGATCCGAAGGCTATCGGACAATTCCTTTACTGCCGATGTTCCTGTGAGTCTTCCATTTCCGGATGGACAATGCAGGATGCAACTGACTTTTGACACGTCCAGAATCCATATGCCGCATTTTTATGTGTTGTTCGAGTATTCAATTTCCTGACACTGAAGAAGCGAACGGGCCAATTTCACGGGATTGACTCGATTCTCTCCCACAGGCCGAGTGGAAATCTACTTGTATGGTGCCCTGCATGTCCTGAACCAGGATTCAATTCGGATCCCAACTGCCCTAAAACTCCACACGATCTTAGGTATGACTGCATTCTTGGCTTGGGGACGTCGAGCACCGAGTTCATTGCATCTACAGACATCTTAACCAAAGTCAGCGAACACTGGACGGGAACTTTCAATGCAATCAGTTCAACAAGAATACGGATCCAAACGATATATCTCTGTGTGCTGGCAAGGGATACTTTCCTCCGGACTCCGAGTACAAGAAATATCTGGCAGGCATTCCAGTCTCGAAAGAGGTTCGTGATTCGACTTCTTATTTTGCATCCAGAATTCAATGTTCATATGGCGGAATAGAAATCGACATGCAACTATTTGAACGCAGTTAACAAGCAGGACAAGAAGAAGTTCAAAAATATGGCTGTCACCGGCACAGTCAACTGCCAGTGCAGTCATGTTTGTGTCTTATCATGTGTGGACCTCTATCACGGGGAGAGGTTAGCATCAGGATACCGTCCGAGCAATTGAAGACTCAACTAAATTCCGCTACAGATTTGCAAATACAGACAAAGCACTGGCTATGGAACTGAAGCAGCACAAACCAAGTGACTCCTTCCAGGTCAAGTGGAGATTTGAAGTCGATGATGTGGACGAGGTCACCACTTATGACATTGCTTGTGAATATTTTATCAACCTTGAGGCACGGATCCAGACAAGCTTTCCCGAATTGGTCCCGTTCATCAAGCGCATGCGATGGGGAGTACCCGCGCTTCATGTCCAGGGCCACCAGGAGTCCTGTACGTACCGCTTTGGAACTGCATATATGGAGTGTGTCGGACACTTCCATGGCGAAAGTGCAGAGCAATATTGGCCGGAGGCGAACCAGCTGGGACCCCATGTGCGTCAAATGAACAACGGGCATCGTCAGCACACGATGATCAATCATCACGGAGACTGGAACTACAAAAAAACAATGGGGATGGGTGCGTGATGGTGGCAACGGTCAATCGAGAGCTCACTGAAAGCTACAGCTGTATCCCTGGCCGATGACATTCAAGAAGCCAGGGCGAAATATATTGAGAAGCGCAACCATTTTATTGGTCTCAGTGCATCATTCAGTGACCGTGTTGAATCTTGGCAAAAAATGCCGCGGCAATCATCGAAATCGGGGAAAGAGATACCCAGTGTATATCGGCACAACACAACAAAAGGTGTGTATCCTGCCTGGAGCCACAACAACAACAAATGACTGAGCTGCAACCAACCAGTGCCGTCTCAACAGGCAATTTATCAGAAGATGTTGAATGATGAGAAAATGTTTGCGTCTTCGATGGTGGCCCGGAATAAGGTCGCCCGATTTCTAGATGAGGGGCTCAAGATCCAGGAGTTTCAGTTCGTCACATTTCAGCTAACTCGATAGTATGGTTGATGATTTCCCTCCCCCACAGGCGCAAAATCCGGAATCTAAGTGCAGTTACCGAAGATCACGACTTGGCTTCCCGCCGGAAGGAGATCACCCTACGAACTTCCAAGATACAGAATCGAATTGCGGAATGGCGCAAAACCCAGAAGCAATTGATGCCTCGTGTCGGTGACAAGGTTGTGGCACAAGCATTGATAGCCACCCCTGTCCAGAATGAGAAACTGTTTTTGCCCTCTGACTTTCCATCAGAGGTAGAGCGGCAAGAACTCGATCTTGTCAGCTTGGCGGTGGAAGAAGGGCGATGGAGAGAGGGCCAGGCCTTCGATTGCCTGCGCTCAATCCAGAACATCGTGAAAACGCTTACAGCACTGCGGAATCGGAAGATCAAGAATGAACGCTATCAAAAGCAGAACAGTCGTGCTGGGGATAACATCGAAGACACAGTAAATCGGCGCAATGAACAGATGGAGGCCTATGAGGCAGCACGGCAAGGGCTTATTGCGCTCAACATGGGCTCCAACTTTCCCCACCTCACCGAGCCAGACTTGTACATGAAGTCTGTGCAGCAGAAGCGACGGGTGGGAGATTCGCTGCATACCGATGGTGCACTTTGGAGATATCAAGTCTCAGTTCCCTTGGACAGTGATATCGAGATGCCCAGTGTGGACACAGAAGAGATGCGGGAGGAGAAGTCCGGTGCGTATGAGCCTGGATGATTGACTGGAACAGCCGCTCAAGACTCTGCAGGGGATTCACTATTCAGTGGTACCCAGATGGATAAGCGCAAATCAGGTAACCTGCATCTCTTTATTTGCAACCCAATCTTCATTAAACGAATTCAATCAGGTCCTCGTGTGCGCAAGGAACCCAAAAACCAGCCCAAACCTGTCGCTGATAAGCGTCCAGAAGGCTGGCTTTGGCAGCTCGGAAAGCTGTCGAAAATGACCAGCGCAGAAATGGATGAATGGTCGAGTGAAGGTAAGGATCTTCGTGTTTGGACCCCGAATCAGTGTCCTAATTTATCTCTCGGCAGGTGACCGGGTACAGTGGTTTCGTGCTGAGGCAGAAATGCAGCGGTGGCAGGAGCAGGGCGAGCAGAAACTTGGGGAAGTTTTGAGGACTAACCGAAGCTTTTTGAAGATGCAGCAGACCTGGAAGAAACTAGCGTGCAGGAGCCCGCTTGCGGGACATCAGGCATACGCAAATCAAAAGGCGGCGATGTATCGGGAAAGAGCAGCTGCGGCGCAGAAGCTCCTGACTTCCCTCGGCTATGGAGATTTGCTGGGAGAGAATGCAAATCTGATTCAGAGGGTGCGGTTGGACCGGGAGAGGGAAGCTCAACTTGTACGAGATTCACTGGCTATATAGCATTGTGTGAATCCTATTTGCCACCGTTATTTATTCGGGCAACCCCGCCGCTTCACGATCATCTGTCATCCACGTGACCGCTCCCGCAGCAAATGTCCCGGTCGTTCCAGCTTTCAACACTGTTGTGACACAAATAAGTGCAAGAGAGGAAGCTTTGGATATAGGTTGAAAGCCGTATTTAACAGGTTTTGCTCCTTAGTTAGCCATCCCCTGTCCGGAATGAATGGAAATATTACTACTTATTCGCCACGGGCAGTGGCAGGGATGACTGCTGTGGCAAGTGATGTCTGACTTGTCTCAGCCTTCAACACTTATCATGACCCAAAGAAATGCATGAGCACAGGCTTTTGGTACACGTAGTGAGCCATACCGAGTAAGTTTCATTTCTTAGCCAGTCATCCCCCGCTCGGAGATGAAATTTCGTATAAACAGATAAATACACAATAACTCTCTGACCTCTGACGACTGTAGCGGCGGGCAAGTGGGATGAAAAGCGGAAGCAAGAAGAACCACATCTCGTGATCGTGTTTGTGTGATGGATATTGGCACTTCTGGGTATATAGGCAATTATCTATCTCGTGTTTCAGCCTACATGCCTCGTATTTAGTATTTCATTTGATTGTGACTCACTCAGTAGCTAGCGGTATATAAGAGGCTTGACCTCCACCTGTATCAAGATCTTACCATCTCCTACTTGCAATCCAACCACTGTGAAACCTTCACTTACCGCTACTTGCGTGATAATCAACCCGGGCCGCCGGCGCTCATCTATCCTCTTCGCTTTGACAGCAGCCTTACATATATGAACTACGATGCTAGCTCTGGTTTAAATCTAAGACTTCATTGGTGAAAGCTTGTGTGGGACTGATGATATAAAGGTTCCAGTATTTGAACCCGAATATAAGTCATATTCCCTCTCAGAAAGGTATTAGATTCAGTAAGACCAATCCATCCAAGGTTATTGCCTACCCTGCGATATCCATTTCCTTTAAAGTTTGGTCGGCGAAATAGGTGCATGTGCCATGTCAAGAGCCTGATTTCCCATAACCCTAGGCAGAGCAAAACCTAGTGCACTTGATGTGTCAGTCAAAGTAGTTACTCTGGGGAAGTGGTTAATGTTGTGCCCAGCCATACGTTTACTAGGACGTCGTGGGTTCAATGCCAGCTCTGAGTGTTCTTTTTCTCTACTCAACTCAGATTTAATCTGTTTAATCTGTTTAATCCGTTTAATCTGAACATCGTTCAATGTCGATTCAATTATAACCCTGATTAATCCGAGTGGCAGCAATATCCGCGTATTACGCCCTGCACTGGAGCGGATTAAACTGAACACTGTTTCCACGGTGATTAACGTTCCAACGCCATTTGATTGTTCAAACTTCGTATAGATTTATTTTTGGTACCCGTAACCGTAACACTGGGCAAATGAACACCTAATTTTTTGAAGTCCTACATAGGCTTAAAAACACTTTAAAAAACACCAAAAATTTTGTGCTAGATGTGGCGAATCACCACGAATGTAATCTAATGTAATCTAATGCTCCTCCCAAAGTGAGCCTTGATAGCACGTCGTCATCGTCTTTTCACGCTGGCCTTGCCCAATCCAGTCAGATATTTTGAAGGCAGTTTTTTGGCTCATTGGAAGTACTAGTAAAATGAGGTGGGCTAAAGAGAGATTTGCAAAAATCAAGGATATTTGTTCACGTATCCTATGCAAAAAAGCTTAAAAGACAGAGTTCCTGGCTTGATCGCCGCTGAGTTAAATCACATCGGCTGCTCAGTGAACCCGACTATTACAGTCACCCCTAGTCACCCGTCCTCCTCCCTGCTGTTTCGAACAGTCGTAACCATCACCTTCTTTCCCTCCATATAGGTGTTGGGAACAAAATGAACACTTTTGGAGACCATCACAGCTCGGGTGGCTATCTGAACACCTGAGAAAGTGAACAGTTGGCGTAACACGTAACATGGTGTGAACACTTGGTCTGAATAGTACAGTAGTTCTCTGTCCGGTCATCTCCAGGCTCCTCCATTTGGAATTGGTCGGTAGAGGATTTTCACAGCAAATTTGAACTGGGCTTGGCTTGGGTTTGGGCATTGCGGCCACCTGAGAGCATAGGTGACGGAACCCGGTTCGCCCCGAAAAGGTCCGATCATTCGCCAGATTAGAAGCACGTGCTCGAGTCGCGTCGAATAACGCGCGACTGTTCAAGGCCAGCGAGAAGATTTTTTGGCCACCAGTGGTGCTGGACACACGGATCCCTCGACCGGAAGCTTACTCGATTAGTGTCCCGGCTTGAAGCGTCCGAAATGCCCGAATTCTCACATAAATACCCAGAAGTACCCCCCCAATCAGTGAAATAAATTACTTTGAACAACTATCTGGCCTTCTAGTCTCAAGTTTATCTGCCCCGGATCTGCATAGAGACACAGTCATAATTTTATGCTCTCTGAACTTTAATTTTGCCCAGAATTCCGCTCCATTCGCATTGAATGAGGGTGTTTTTCTTTTGTGGTTCTCTGTTCTTGTTGTGCACCAATTTTAGCAATGAACAATTCAAGGGTGAGCTAAAAAGGGCTTTTCTGTGGACGTGCTTAAATTTTGTCCATGTAATTTCTGGTCGGCATTGGGTTCAATTCCCAACCAATTCCGCCCATTGAAGACATTTTTGGGGGATTAAGGTAGTCATGAGCGGCCAAGACAAAAACTCAGGAGATGCGAGGTGTCACACTTTTAGGAGGCTACTGTATAATTACATTCAATTCGACCGGGGGTGTGATGCGTGACCCGAATTACCAGTTCGACCATTCGACCGGGGCCGAAATTTCGCTTGACAGAACCGAAATTTTCGACCATCGGAACAAAAAAATTCAAATTTATGCGCTGCGGAGGAGATTTTGAGCAGTTTTGATGCCTGTATGACGAAAATTACATTCGACCAAGGGGTGGGTGATGCGTGACAAAACACCAATATTCGCCATCGACCAAGGGGGGGAGTGATGCGTGATGGTCGAATTGAATGTAATAATACAGTATGCTGTGTATGTCAATCGAGCCGGGATATCGAAGCCGGAGCATCGAGCATCTAGGGTGCATGTCAGTTCACGCGGTCAGTCTGACGACGATCGCCAGCAGGAAAACGCCTATACTACATTCTCCTTACCACCACGATCACCTTAAATTTGAAACGATCCTATATTCCGGTAGTTCAACAGCCTATTGATAGAACGTATCTGAGCCATATAAGGCCATGTATTTTGGCACCGAACCAAGATGACCGAAATATCCCAACTACGACTGGCGCTCGAACCCCGCTTTATCTTTTTTGACTCAGCCAGTGAGTGCTTTCAATACGATACTCCTTGCAGTGCGCAATGTGTATCGATCACTAGGCAAATTGCAGGTGTCCAATTCAGGAGCGTGAGCTCCGAAGGCACCGTGAGTCCACCTGTTTTAGCACCATTGCTAGCTAACTTGAGATCCAGCCCTTGCACACTATTTTCCTTCAATCTCCTGCCAGATGCCCAATGGACAATGTGGTGCATATTAGGCAAGCCGACACTCTGAATCAGCTCGTTATTAGCGAATTGGACCCCAGTAATGTGAATAATGACAGTCTCTATGTATATTATTGATATCGCTGCAGATTGGCACTGGTCTTTGCGCGTTGGCTGATAGTTGGACCACGGGCTGCTTATTCAGTCCGATATTGCATTTCCCATCTGCGACTACCCCTTGCATCAAATACATCGCCATGCAATATAGCTATTTGTGCAAGGTCAGAGTGTCCGCATACATCCATGCTCATACTAGACCGTCCACAGACCGACATTTCGGAGCTTAAGGTCGGGGATTTAGTCAGAGTCCAAGTGTTCCTGTATAGACGCGATGGTTATGAACATCAGACGCCGGTGAAAATGTACGCGGTACTAGCTACGTCTGTACTGGTCAAATGCTGTTTGTAGCTCATCCAATGGAACGAGATGCTGGACGATGCGTGCTGAAACGACTGTTGTCCTTTCACTATTGGAAACACAAGAGATTTCTGGTTGCTGCATGGCTTAACCTATCGAATGTAATCCAAAACGGATCGCTTCTAAATTTAAATACAAATTTCATTGTGTGCAATAAATGAATCATTTGGGATGCTAGACAAGGAAGAAGAAAAAAGGACATAAGTGCGAGTTTGCCGGGCCGTGCCGCGGCCCATCACCCCCAAGTTCAAACCATGAAACATATACGTGCAAAGATATTCCTATGATGGTTAACGGAGAGCTCGACAATATGATGTAACAAAGGCTAACCCCTCCAGAATGGAAAGAGCATGGAGTGCAACTGAAATTTCATGGGACTGGAGTTGAGCCAGGATACTTGACTTGGATATTTGGAATGGGGATAGGCTTGCATATGCATTCAACAGCATGATTGGAGATTACACCAGACAGCTGCTGTGTGACCTGACCAAAATTGACTGAGCATGGCTTAGTGAGCAGTGCAAGACCACCGAGTACCAGGAGCTATCCCACGACCTTGGATTAGAAAAACGGAGAGCATATTGGGGTTTGAGAGAGGTAGCAAGTAGGGTTGCAGAATATTTGAACAGTCAACTGAATGCATGTATGGGAACAATGTTGAAATAGGAGACATGCTATAGAAGCCCTCTAAGTATTTATTCACATAAAATCATTGATAAAAAGTTTGAGATTAATCCTTATGCATGCACTCAATATATAAGCTCAACAAAAAGTAAATGAGGGAGCATAGAAACACACTCAGATTTGGATGCAGGGCGGAGCACATGACCCCATCTCCACCGCATTTCAAATATTAACCTATCTGCTGCATCAAACTGGTATTTTGTCACGTGTCACCCACCTTCTGGTCGAACACATTTTGCCTCACACGGCTCTCCCAATATCGCGTCTGCGAGGCATAAAATCGAAAATTTTCGTTCTGGCGGTCGAAATTTTTGCTTGCATCATGCAAAACTTCGACCATGGTTGAATGGTCAAATCGGTAATTTGAGTCACACATCACCCCGTGGTCGGATTGAATAAAAAAATACAGTATGCACGCAACACCAGTTGACGTGCCAACAAAATTCCACACCGTTGCATCAAGCCCAAGATGAAACCCATCGAGGTTCCGAGCTGTACAAGTGTGTGTGGCTCAACGCTGCAAGCCACTACTACTTGCTGTGTGTACCAAGGTCTTTTCAACTCAATCCATCCCAAGTTTCCGGACGGAATCAAGCTGTGCACCGGCAACCTCAAGGCTCAAACCTGGGTTAAGACCTCAAGCACATCGAAGCCTATCCAAGTCCTCAGACTCAGGCTTCATCCCTCTTCTGTCCTTCAATCACCTGGTCACTGTCAACGCACCCTTCCTGTGCCCCTCGCCGTCGGCGCTGTGGAAGTGCCTATTGGCACGCACATCACTCATGCTTAATATAGCGGAGCGTTAGTGTTTCTCTCCGGGCAATAACTGCCACTCTCTTCTCCCTCTGCCTGTGAACACACTCACTATCTTGTTTCCTCCCTCCCTTTATTTCATTTATATTTTATGTGTTTTGCCTCCACCAATGCTCCATCATCCACGGAACGTTCGCTCGACTCGCGCATCAGAAGATCAGGTGACCATGTACTCAAGATCACTTCGAGCGCGCAATCGCGTTATACCCATGTTGGAAGGATGGCTGGCGAGTCCTCTATTATCTATATCTTTTCTCTTTCCCTTCTACATATATCTCTCTTCTCTATTTATTTCACATTCATCCCCACACTCCATCCATCTCTCCATCTCTTGTCTCTACCTATGGCGAAGCTACGCTCCGAAATTGCGTGCTGGCTAGGTGTGCGCTGGGGATCGAGACGCCGGGAGGCCTGGTCAGCCTCCTGGCAGCACTGTTGCGGGGCAGTGACTCTCCTCCCAATTCCGTCTTTGCGCATATCCCGGTTGGTACGTCGGTTGAAGACGTAGTCAGCCTAGGTATATTATTTTCCTTCTCTCTCCCCCATGGACTCATATATTACCCGAACATTTGTATTTGTCTGGTTGTTGCTAGGGCTCTGGTGATGCATGAGCACGCATACAGCCACCCCAATCATGTATTTAAACCTGTCAATGTGACGAAACAGGGGTTCCCTCTTCTTGCTCCTACTATCATCTACCCTCATTATAGCGCTGCCTCCCGCATTGCTGCAGGTGGGTTTCTTCCCTTCATTTATTTTTGTTCTGCTCGCTGAGGATTTCCCAGGTGCTGCCGGGTGTGTCGCGCATGGGCAAGATACTGGCAACATCGGGTTCGGGCGAATGGGGGATTAAGGTTGGAAACTATCATGCGCTACGGGCGGCGGGCGGCGGGTGGCGGGTCCTTTCTTTACATATTGTACGGATTCATGGAGTTTCATTGCTTCCTAAATTGTTGCAGTGGATAATGGTACTGTATAATTACATTCGATTCGACTGTCACGCGTCACGCACCCCCTGGTCGATGGAGAATGTTGGTTTCTTGTCACGCGTAACCCACCCCTTGGTCGAATGCAATTTTCGCCACGCAGGCGGTAAAATCACCTCCGCGACGCATAAAACTTGAAAATTTTGATTCGGTGGTCGAAATTTTTGGTTCTGTCACGCGAAGTTTGAGCCATGGTCGAATGGTCGAATTGGAAATTTGGGTCACGCGTCACACCCCCGGTCGAATTGAATGTAATTATACAGTACGGCACGGGACGCCAGGAATCTGATCTAAAGGCTTCGAAGGATTATACTCTCCCGGTACCTCTCTTCTCGATGTTCACCACACCTATCTCTGATATCCCGGGCGTGTCTCGTCCATCCCCGTCCAATCGATAATCTCACTAGAACCTACATCCCAGATCCCAAGGGGGTGTCGGGATTAAAATTTCGGATATTGGGTTAGTATGGCAGTCCCGTTGTACATTTAGCTCCGCCCTATATATATTGACCTCCGCCCCTTAAATAGGGGTGTTTTGATAGTTCCGCCCCATATTTGGCCTACCCCATGGGGTAGTTTATTTGGGCGCGAGCGGATCTCTGCCGCTTATAAACTCGAGCCCCGCCCCATAAACTCAGGCCCCCGCCCCATATAAACTTTCGACCCGCCCCAAAAACATTAATATGTCAGACAGCAAACTTCGCTACATTGCCAATATTCTCCTTCACACTCAGAGTCAGAAAGCATCGTCTGTCCGAAGGTTAACCTTCAATCCATGTTACCCTCTGTCGGGAAAATATAAATAGTCTTATAAGCCGGCTGGCTTAAAATGTCATAATAAGAGCCTCGTAAGGCCGCCCGCAGCCTTATTCGGCATTATCCGGCGGCCGGCTTGGATCATCAGGCGTGATAATCCAGGCCCGCAAAAATCTCCCTCCATTGACCTCACTGTGTTGTC
The DNA here is from genome assembly GCA_029378255.1 of Mycena rosella. NCBI lineage: Eukaryota > Fungi > Basidiomycota > Agaricomycetes > Agaricales > Mycenaceae > Mycena > Mycena rosella. The sequence continues at coordinate 3,458 of JARKIE010000349.1, read as the reverse complement.
GCCACACCTTCTTGCAACTCGGATGGAGCTCCGACACAGCAGAGGCCATGATCTATGTGGAAATAAAGGTAAGCAACGGCCTTTACTCGGGAATAGCAGAAGACCCTCGCAATCGCGCAGGGGATTTATTCGACAACTGCAAGGTAATATACAGAACTTGCTAGGAACCAATTAGACTAAGTAAGGAGAGAATTAGAACAATTGGAACAAAAGTAAGGTACAAGGGACAAAATGCGATGCGGAACACGGTGAATGAAAGGAACGTACTAATTAACCGTTCTTTAAGCAGATGCTCGTTCGGCTGTGCAAGTTCCCCATTTGTGTTTGGCCCTTCGGGATCGCTCTGCTGTCGCTCTATGTTGATCGCAGTCTTCTGGTCACTTTTTCTCCCACGGATACACCCATCCCATCCCTATTTTTCCACTCAAGACACCGCATCGACGGCTACGGACCGCGGAGCACAGCAAATCAGAGAATATTTTCGCTGTACCGAGACCGCAGTCTGCTCTGCCAGCGCTAATCTGAAAGCCTGATTCACTACGTGCAACATTGTGCACTGCGGACATTCATACTCTATTTACACTTCTCTGTACTTCCTCACGACCCGATTTCCGCTCCATTTTAGCCTAGGAATGGCCCAACCGCTGCGACAACGAAAACCTTTGCCGCAGCTTCGCAATTCATCTTCCAGCATAGCCTCGGTTCAGTACAGCAAAACCCACACTCGCTTGCTTTTTTCTCTGTATAGACTAAGACTAATCTTTTTCGGCTCATTCTCCTGGCTCTCTCTGTCCATTGGCGGTTTTCGCCCTTTCCCTAGTTATATCGCCGTCATATTCAGATGTTCTCACTCCCGATGCCCATGGACACCTGCGGACTGTGGAACACAGCACACACACATTCGCCGCAGGACGTCGTGTAGCTGTGCAGTGCAGTTCACGACCGCAAAAACTAGCCTCCCTTCGCGCACCGGCCCATCGTGCTCCTACGACTGTGCAATGGATTTACTACATTGGACGTTTTCACGTCAGGGAGCTACCCATCCAACACCTGTTCTCACTGTGCCCAAAGTCTGGCCCAGGTCCGAGGTTGAACCGAAACTGTGAACTCCGGAATTTGAGCCCACTTCAGACAATTGAGGACGGGAGGCAAGATGCGCAGCCCCACAGCCTTTCCGCGCAGCCGCACAATTCCGGATCTGTAGTCCCGTTTCTCATCGCACCGCAGAATTTTAATTTTACTACACTGCGGCGTAGTCAGACCTCCAGCTATAAAAGCAGCTTCCACGCAGCTGGGCATCTCGCCTATTACCTGATTCAACACTCCCGGTTCCCTAACGGCCTGTGAGCTACATCTACCATCAACGTGTCAATTTTCTGCCTTCTCGGGTTGCAATCTTTCGAATCCTCCTCAAATTGCTTGCTGAGATCTGTCTGGTCATTCTGGGTTGCTTACCATGTCGCAATAGCCTCGGGTTTCCGTGTCGTTGGGCTGACAATTTGCCACAATCTACAGCTTGCTATTCCTGGAGCAACGTCAACATATTTTTCGGCTCTTCCTTCAGCTCTCATTGCGCGTCCTTCAACTCGAATTTCAATACTTTACGAGTACTTATGTAATCGTTTATAATCAATCGAAATGAGGTTTTGGAGACCTAGTCGAAAAGTGTCCCAGATCTATTCGTGTAACAGATTTAGTGGCAGTGCTAGTCTTCCTAGTGGCTGTGTTGAAACGAATTTAAAGGACAGCCACTACTTTCCCTTCATTCTTTGTGATTGCTTAGTGGCTGTACGTTGTCTTATGTAATCATTTTGGCGCTTGCTGCGGTTCGAATCAGGTGCTACGTATTTTTCTATTCCCGACGGTTTGGTGTCTTTCTTTGTTCATCCTCGACGTATTTAGTCTCCTACAACTGACTATTAAAACAGCTTCAATACTCTGCTTTACTAGTTACTAACATATACACAAATAAAAGCGGGAGGAATTGTTTGATCTTGCTTCGTTAGCCCTATTTCACTTGTCACATCCATGAAACACACCTTCCATCACCATCACCATCACCATCACGGTGGTCGTCGCCATCACTGCCCGCGCGCATCGCGGCATCAACTTCGCGTCAAACGGGTGCTGCCATCACCGCGCCGTCATCCGCATCAACGCTCTGCCACCGCTGAGCTCGCCGTCCCCCTCCCTGTGACCATAAAATCACCAAAATAATAGGGTGTGTAGTCACAGCACCCCACAGTCGATGCACCGCCAAGATCGTGCGCGCACGCGGTGCCATCAGGGCGCGCACTGATACCATCAACGCCGCCGCTGCCGCCGCTGCGGGCTCCGTGCTGTCTCGAATAATACACCATAAATCACGAAAAAATAGGGACGGATGGGTGAGGTCCCCCAGTCGATGCATTCCCAAGATCACGTGCGCGCCATGATTCCATCAACACCGCTACCGCTGCATGCTGCGGGCTCCGCGCTGTCTCGAATAATAAGTACACCGAAAATCACGACAAAATCGGGACGGGTGATCGGTCTCAGATAACCGTTGATAACGACGCTATCAGCGCGTGAAAGCCATCAGTTGTCCTGGCGCTGCAGCATAAGTCGGCGCTCCCGCCCGCAATAATGCACCATAAATTGAGAGAAAATAAGTTGTGTTCCCCCCTATTATTAGGGCCTACGGCGGATGCCGTTTTCCGGATCTTGCCGAACCGTGCATCCGATGATATCCGATCATTTGGCGCTGTTTGGCCTTTCTCCCAAATGCCCCAAATGTTCCATTTCTCCCATATGGTGCCGCCGCACTGTAGATACACAGCCCGGGCACTAAAACACAGCGGTGATGTTACTTGCCCATCATATATGATAGCGCGAGATAACCGCTGATAACAAACCTATCAGCGCGCCATGATCAGCGCCATCAAAGCCATCAGTTGTCCCGCCGCTGCGTGCGATAATACACCTTAAATTAGGGGGGAAATGAATTGCCTTCCACCGCATCATTAGGGGGTCTTGCCGGGTTCTCCACCCAAAGAACGAAGACTTTGATAGTGAGAAATAACAGATAAACAAGGTTATCAGCATGTCATGATCAGTGCCGTCAGCCCGCCATCAACCCATTGGCTGTCCCGCCGCATCAAGTCGCTGCTGCCCTGCTTAATAATGCCCATAAAAAATACAGCAGCCCCTAGCTTCCTTGGGACCACGGGGCCGTCGTGCGTGATGCGCAAGATGTTTGCGAAGGTGTTCACGATCTCATCAACACCCTCCCCGAGATGACTCGCAGTGCCTCGCTGTCCCATCGCCGTCGCCGTTGTGCCACACGCTCTCCCCGCAATCTTGCTTAGCTTCCCACTATCTGCCTCCCGCTGGCCGCAACCCATCAGCTGTGTAGTGCCTACGTGCCTCGACAAATATACCGTGTATCCATCTCGTAAATGCGTCGGGGAGTGTGGTCC